>NMUG010006516.1:0-12545 GCA_002855965.1 Monotropa hypopitys | reverse complement strand
CAGGCTGAATATACTAACAGATATCTATCAACAGAACGTGCCATCGCACAACAGAAAGTAATCCAAGTACAGTAGGTAACGTGTGAATCCTAGCGTACGTTTCTACAGACTTTTATCACATGTGTTTGTTTCACTTTCTATGTTAGTACAGATTCCTTGTGCAGAACATTCAACAAGTATTGACATTGAAATGTCCAGAAAAACACGCCTCACTGGCCTTGAAGGCTAAGGGGAACAAAAATCGCCTCACGAAGGGGCCGCAAAAATCGCCTCACGAAGGGGCCGCAACTAACGCCTCACGAAGGGGCCGCAACTAACGCCTCATGAAGGGGCCGCAGAATGTCAGAATGTCAGAAATCTATTTAACCTTTGTAGGTGTCAGAATATCAGATCGTGCAGACTTATCAGATTTATCAGGATTGTCAGATTACCAGAATTTTCTAGAAATGCAGAAGTGGCTCGTACAATCCTAGCAATATTCTAGGTGTCCATGTACAACTAAACAGATACAACATTAATGGAAAATTACTAACAGAAACAGTACAAATCTACAGAACTTAAAGTAAACTAGCACTCTCACTATCGGATCTTAGATTGGTTTCTTGGAATTTGATGTGGCTGGATTAGGCCGCCTAGAAGAATCCCCTGAAAACGCAGATAATGAGTCAGATTCTCAACATCACAATATCCCAATACTGTTAATCAAAAACAAAAAATTAAACAATTACACAATCTAATTGTTTTTCAGAATTTTACAGAATTTTCAGATTAATATAATTTCCCAAAAAATATTTTTAAACAAATATAATTTTTCTCAAAAAATACACTAGCCGGTATGAACCCGGTATGCCATGCGGCATACCGCCCGGCATGCCAGTCCTTTAGAAAAATCACATAAACAAGCAGACTGTCACAAATTTTCAGGAATCGATTACGCTATCAAAACGGAGTTATTTTCAGAAACTTAAAACATGAAATATTCTTAAAACATGTTAAACTATAACCCTATAAATTTTCAGAACACGATTTCATGATTTTAAACCTAATCTGGCCAACTGGTATGGACCCGGTATGGGTCCGGTACACCGCCCGGCATGCCGGTCGGCATACCGGTTACCACAAAACAGAACAAATTATATAAGTTTTATTCTATTTTCCAACGATGTTTTCAATACTTTAACGACATTATTTTCAGAATACGTACACATGAAAGATGTTCTACTAGATGTGTTCTACAAGTTTTCATAAGACAAAAGATGGAGATTTCATGATTTGGAGGCCAAACAACCAACCGGTATAGGATCGGTACGACACCGGTATACCGCCCGGTATACCGGCCGGTGTACCGGCTCGTACAGCAGAAGGCAGAAATCTTAGAAACTGCTAAATCCAAAACACGATTTTTAATTAAACTTGATAAAAATTTGATTTTCAGACCTCTAATCATAAAAAAATCAAACTTATGAGATGTAATATACACCCATATACATAACATATTTCAATATGAGACTTTGAAAACTATTATTAACTCTTAAAAATCAATAGTTTTCCATAAAAATTACTAATCCCAGTGTTAATCGAGATTAGCACCAAAACTTAGATCTAGGACAGATTAAGCACGAGATTAAAATTTTAAAAACACAGTGATTACCTTTGATGTGTTAGGAACAACTTTTATGAAGAGTTGTTTTTCAAAACCCTTGATCTAAGATGGGTTTTCTTGAAATCTTCAAACCCTCTTCTCTTAATCCTCTCTAGAGCACTATAGCCTATTTATGTGTTTATAGTTAACCTAATGACCTAAAGCTCACTTATATATTAACCTAATCAGGACTTAGGTTGTTTTTATCCAAGTGCCCTTCACTCAAAGGTCTATTTACCTTTACATGCCATCCCATAAATCAAAATAGATTTTGGACAATTCTTTTGTAATTAAATATCACCTTTGACTCCAAAAATCACAAAAAAAATATTCACACTACCATTTATTTTTTTTTGAATCTGTAAAAATATTTTTCGGATATATTTTTAATAAATAAAAATATAATTTATCCGGGACGGTTGTTACAGAACAGAACTTCGATCATGTTTGGAAAATGATTTAAAATAGTCGGGCAGAACTTCGACATATTTTTGAAAGTCAAACTTTGAGCCGGACGGAGCTTCGGTGTATTTTGAAAATAGAATTTTGAGTCGGACGGGACTTCGTCTAGAAATGACTTTCTGCTGTCGAACAGAATTTCGACCGTGTTTGAAAACTGTTTTTGGATTTTAGCCGGACGGAATTTCGGCTAAATCCTTGAAAAGCATTCTTTTATGATCGGACAGAATTCCGATCGCGTTTGAGAAAACGGTTTTTAGTTGGACCGGGCTTCGACTGTATATGAATGTTTTGAAATAGGTCGGACAGAACTTCGACCGTTTTCTGAAGAAGATATGGTATTTTTGGTTTAGTAAATATCTAGTGAATCGGCATGACCCGAGTCACAAGGCATTCCAATGATCCAATTCTGACAGCTACTGCAAGCTTTCACTTCAGACATCGGATCGAGGAATTTGGTTTTTGCTTTTAAAGTGTTTTTGTATTTTTCAGTCGGACAGAACTTCGAACGGAAAAATGTTTTCTGTAAAAATTGCCAGAATGTATTTTAATCGGGCTTTGGAAGAATGATTTTATTTTTTTGTCAATCGTACAGAGCTTCGACTGGGTTTTGAAAATTAGGGGAGGGAATTTTTACTTTCTTTAAGTGAGAAAAATCCTCCCGGGATATCGAGTGTTCCGGAAATGATCCGAGTCACAAGGCATTCCTTCGATCCGATTCTGACAGCTACTGCAAGCTTTCACTTCAGACATCGAATGCCGGATTTTTATTTTGTTTGAAAGTGTTTTGAAGAAAGCGAAAGTTAATCGCTATAGAGAGATAGAATATGCTGTAGTATGTATGGACAAGGGTATAAGATATAATATATATAAACCGAGCTAGATATATTACGAGCTAGACGGCAATAATTGATAAGATATCGTATATAACCGAGCTGGATATATTCCGAGCTAGACGACAACAGTTGATAAGATGTTTTGGAGCGAAAACGTTTTTATGTTCTTCTCGTATGCGACAGTGGAGCCGGCAAAGCCAAACATGTGCCGAATTCTAACGAGGAGAAAGACATAAAATAACGAATTCATTAGCAGATATGGGTTTGAAAGCATAAAAGACAAGTATTAAAAAATTCTCGGCAAATTGATTAATTGTATCTATACAAATCGGGGAGATGACTTCTGTAGATAGCTTCTTTAAAACATAGTAGGGTATAGTATCAGACGCGGCTGAGTGACTAGTACCGAACTATGAATTAGAAGACTACCAAGAGTCTTCCGAAAGTAAGAGGCAAATTAATTTACCGAAGAAAGATAAGCTCGAGATACTTCAAGAACGAGGCTTGTTCTTGGTTGGATTTTGGTTTTTCGAATTTTTGGTCGAAGTTTGGGTAGTTTTTAGAAGAAATTTGAGAGGAAATTCCCGGAGGCTTTGGTATCTGAAGTTGAAATGGAGTTGGAATGAAGTTATTCGGTCTGGATTTTGGTTTCTGAGGTTTTGTATATATAATGATCAATGTCGCAACTATAGTTGCGACATTGTGGAAAAATCCCTCCAAACGCGTGGCTCGCGTGCCACGTGTTGGATGGATATTTAGGAAGCTTCATAAGGTCGGTTTGAGCTTATCTTTTCGGAAAATTAATTTTAAAAAGAAAGAAAATACATTTAAAATTGAAAAAGTATCCCAGAGTTTTGATCTTGGTCCGAAGCCCTCATTTACGCTTGGCCGTCCCCTCGGAGAACTCCTACTTTGACATTTTAAATTTGATATTCATGATCGCTGTGTTGGATCACGAATATAGCAAATATCCTGGGCTTGATTCGGACACTTCTCGGAAAAACCCTAAAATACGGCTCTGATAATCTGACTGAAACGAGAAGCAGTTGGTGCACCTCTTGGACTGCTCAACTCCCAGAAAATCTGTTCCGTAAGGAATGTCAGATTTTGAAGATGAGGTCCGTGCAAAATACGTCCATTGATTTCCGAGGCCGGCTGACCGCTGCATGGAAATTTGAACGAATTGGCGTTTATCCTCAACTGAATTTCGGTGCTGGATCGGATGAAGTCGGTTTTTATACCGGGTTCTCTGTGATGTGATTGTCTTCGATATTCTCCTCAGAAGAAAAATTTCGGACGCTTGTGTAGGATTCTGCTTGTGCCGGCCCGTTTGCCAATTCGGATGCGGTTTCAGTGCCGTCCGTTTGAAAATTGCCCGGATTGATGCATCGGAATGGAATTCTGAGACGGGTAAATATTCCTCAACACTTTACCATTGTGGTTTCATTGTTTCAAGATTTTTTACTGACGTCGGGGTTGTTCGCGAGAGGTCGAAACATTCCGGAGGTGCGTACGGATACTGAAAAAGATCGTTCTGCTGATTTCTGAACTCGCGGGGGCTGAGCCAAAATTTGGATATCAACAACAAGGAAGGAATTTCAGTAGATCCCCATATGATAGAAACCATTTCCAACTAGTCTGCACCTACTTCAGTAGCAGAAGTCCGCAGTTTTCTAGGACTTGTCGGTTATTACCGACGCTTTGTCAAAAATCTCTCAAAGATCGCCGTACCAATGACGCAACTCACTCGGAAGGGAGAACCTTTCATCTGGACCAAGGAACGTGACGAATGCTTTCAGGAATTGAAGGAAAGATTGACTATAGCACCTGTGTTGATTCTACCCAAAGGAGAAAAAGGCTTTGCAGTCTACAGCGACGCTTTACTCAGAGGACTAGGATGCGTTTTGATGCAAGAAGGAAGAGTCATTGCCTACGCCTCACGACAACTAAAGCCACATGAGAAGAACTACCCCACTCACGACCTAGAGCTTGCAGCGGTCGTTTTCGCACTAATGATTTGGTGCCACTACCTGTACGGGATCACTTGTGATGTTTTCACTAATCACAAGAGCCTTAAATACATCTTCACCCAGAAGGAGCTAAACCTCAGGCAACGATGATGGTTGGAACTCATGAAGGACTACGACCTGAACATCCAGTATCATCCTGGGAAGGCCAACGTAGTAGCAGACGCACTCAGCAGGAAGGGACATCCCTATTTAGCTCACCTTTCGACGATCGCGATCGACCCAATCAACATAAAAGAAACCAAAGCATTCCAGCGAGACGATCTCAAGTTACGGAGAATTTTCGAAGACGCCGAAAGAAATCCTGATGGAGAATTCACCACCCACAACGGCCTACTCAAATTTCGTAACCGCATATGCATTCCCAATCGAGAAGAAGTCAAGAGGAAGATCATGGACGACAACCACAAATCCAAATTTGCAATTCATCCAGGACGGACAAAGATGTATCAAGACATGAAGAAATCATACTGGTGGATGGGAATGAAACAAGATGTTGAAAACTACGTCAGTCGATGTCTTCAATGCCAACAAGTTAAAGCTATCCGACAGAAGCCAGCAGGACTACTCCATCCACTGCCAATTTCAAAATGGAAATGGGAGGACATCACGATGGACTACGTCGTCGGGTTTCCACGATCAGCCAAAGGGAACAACGCAATTTGGGTCATCGTCGACCGATTGACCAAATCAGCCCACTTCATACCTATTAAGAACATGTACTCAATGGACCAGATGGCCGCCACTTATGTTCGAGAGATCATCCGACTACATGGAACCCCCATATCGATCACTTCCGATCGAGACCCACGCTTTGTATCAAGATTTTGGAAAGCACTTCAGAAAGTCATGGGAACGGCACTCAACTACAACACAGCTTTTCACCCACAGACGGATGGACAATCCGAGAGGACGATTCAAACTCTAGAGGACCTACTACGAGCATGCACGCTGGAATTCCAAGGGAGCTGGGAGGAGCACCTACCATTAGTAGAGTTTGCATACAACAACAGCCATCAAGCAAGCATTGGGATGTCACCATTTGAAGGCTTGTATGGAAGAAGATGCAGATCACCGGTATGCTGGACAAAAGCTGGAGAAACAGAACTCACAGGACCAGAGATTGTGCAAGAAACTGCGCAGAAGACCAAGCTGATCCGGGAAAGATTGAAGACAGCCCAGGATTGACAAAAGAGTTATGCAGATATGCGACGAAGAGAGCTCGAATTTCAAGAAGGCGACAAAGTGTTTCTGAAGGTATCACCCACAAAAGGCGTCATCAGATTTGGGAAGAGAGGGAAGCTGAATCCTCGCTACATCAGACCATTCGAAATCCTTGAAAGGATTGGCCCCGTAGCTTATCGTCTAGCACTTACTCCAGAATTGGCCAACGTCCACAACGTCTTTCACGTATCGATGCTTCGTCAATATATTCCAGATCCGTCTCATGTATTAACCCAACCACCAATCCAGATCCAGGAAAATCTATCTTAAGAAGAGCGACCAGTCAAAATCCTAGATCGACAAGAGAAACAGCTCAGGAGCAAAACTATTCCACTAGTGAAAGTCTGGTGGGAAAACCAATCCGGCAATGAAGCCACCTGGGAAAGAGAGACCGATATGCGTCAGAAGTACCCGCAGTTGTTTACATAAGGTATAACCCTAACGATTGTTTTCGCATCTATTAAAACCTAGTTTGAAGTTTGAAAACCACACTTCTATAAGTTGGGGAGGATGTAAAACCTCGTCCCAAAGAAATTGTCAATTTTAAATTCTAAAAGTCTCATCTCTCAAAATTCAAATTATAAACCTAAGGTTAGGGATTCGGTAAGGGTAAGGCCCGGCCGCAGAGCCCTTCGGCCCAGGACCAAGAGTACCCGAGCAACAGCATTGATGCCGAGCATCTCGACTACCGAGCAGCCGAGCAGTCGGACTGCCGGACTGTCGAGCACCCCAAGCACCTAAGGCTAGGCCTTCGGCACTTTCTGCCCTTCGGCCATCTCACCCGTCGGCCAAGTTGGACAAATAGGAAAAGACAAGACCCGACAAAAAGTACAAAGAATCTCTGCAAAAGCTGAATTTCCGAGATTTCCGCCAAAAGCTGTCACCACCAGGAATCCCGCTGAAAAGTTGTCGAGAATATCGGCCGGTCGGCTGACACCACAACCAGACAAACGGCGCGCGGCTAAAAGCTGCAGCTGCCAGGAAATCAGGCAGGCGCCGCCCACTGGTCGGCCAGAGTCCCTTTGGCGCCAAAACGACCCCCAACCCTCCAGCCTATAAATAAGAACCCCGAGACCCTTCAAACTTCAAACCAACTCCTCTAGAGCATTCTTACTCTCCGTTTCTCTCTCTAGAAGTTGTTTCGACACTTTGACGTTCAGCACTCCACCGTTCGGCCAGAACCACAAAGTCTTTACTTGTCCAATTAGTCGGTCAAGCTTTCCCATAGTATCCGGCCACCTCTTTGCCGAACACTACCCGAGCAGAGGAAGCCTTTAGCAGTCCATCAGTCCAGCCAAACCATCCTCCGGTCAAGACTTCAGCTCGGCAACCACCCAGGCCAGGAGCTCAGGTAAACTCTTGACTCTCCTTCGGTTTACCTTGTCATTTTCTGTTCGGCAAGTCCTCCGAAGGACTTAGCCGCACTAAAGGACGGTCCATTAGCCTCCTTATTAACTCCTGCCGACACATCCCAGAACCCTTCTTCGGTTCGGCAGTAACGCCAAGTGCACGGTACTTAGCTATAATAAGACCAGTCATCCCTTTTGACCTCCGGCTGAGCCATTTTTAGTTCGGATAAACCGTTCAGACCATTCCCGCACACATCTGACCCTTCCGAGACCAACTGCCGACGTTCCACACTGCCGGAGCACAAGTGCTCGGCAAAAAGGACGGTCCGCCTTTTATGCCTTAGCTTTTAAGCTCGGCTATGTCTGCAGTAGTTCGGGCAGTTAGCCCTAACACTTTCAGGTGAATCTCTATATACCATGTTTACTCGTATACTTTTAAGATGCTCATTTCTTTTGAAAATATGTTTATGAAAATCATCGTATTATCACTTGTTTATGAAAAATGGAATGAAGCACCAACTCTTCTTTTATTACATGGATCAAATGGTCGATTTCGGACGACAGGATATATAACTGAAATGGCGGTGAAATGGAACAACATGATCAAACAGCCAAAAAGGCACAACCACCAAATTACGAAATGATTCAAAGATTGAAATGACAGGTGCACAGAAAATGCTAAAGCTAGCCTACGGGCAAATGATGATGAAAGGCCTACGGGCAGGATCCTAAGCGCAAAGACGCTAGTACCACTCGGCACGAGTGATGCCACTGGGGCAAGTGTGAGATTCCCGGTGATGCCACTGGGGCAAGTGTGAGATTCCCGGTGATGCCCCTTAGGCGAGTTTGAGTTCCCTGGAGAGGACACTAAACACGAAATATCTTCACAAAGGAATAGAAGAGAAGCACAAATATGCCAAATCATTGATCTGTTTTACGATTTTAGTACTGTTAATCCATGAAACTTGTGAAATATTATATATTGATTCACCCTAGCTTTGGCTTATGTGTTTTCTAAAAACAATTTCAGGTCCCAATGAGGAGTAACGTGGAGCAGTCTAGTTATCTTGCATTTGTTTCCCTTTTTATGTAAAGGCCCTTGAGCCTCCCTTATTGTAATCAAGTCTTTAGTGGAAAACTATGCACTGTTCTGGATTGTTCTTTCGCTTCCGCATTATAATATTTGTTGTATGGAATTTCTCAACTCGTTTATCTTAGGCCTTTGCGAGCTTGCTCATTGGCCGGTCATGGATTCATCTCTAAATGGGATGGGTCGTGACAGTCATAGTGTGAATATATCTCTTCTGAATATTCTGATGGACGTAGTCACTGACACTTCGCTCACGCGATTTGCTCACACTGATCCTGAAAGGGTCCTAAGTTGAGTTATATTTTTTTATAATTCTTTGGTGTCTATATAGATTTTATTTGGCTAACACATTTGCTCTTGTGACACAATTTGTTATTCTGTCGCCTATTCTAAACTGAACACGAGCCAATAGCTCCATGGCGCCTCGCAGCGCCACGAGCGTCGATAGCGCCACGGCGCCGCGCCGCGCTCTAAACGGGCGTCGCTAGCGCCATGGCGCTATGTGGCGCCGGGTGATATATAACGAAAAATGTGATTTTTTCAGTCATTTCCATCCGAAAATCTTCTCTCTCTAAGGAGCAGTCCGAATTCTCTCTCAAAGATCTAATCTTTTTGGGTAAGTTGTTACTTCTCTCTTTGTTCAATCTATACTTTATTGTATCAATCATTATGTCGGGTTCTTCCACTAATCCTCGGGGTTGGAAACGACCCTCAGACACTAGATTAAGGTATCAATCTTTTTCGTCTTCACTGGAGAAAGAGATGTACGATCTTTTCATGCGTAGGGGTCTGAAGTTAGTAGAATGTAATGTCATTGTCTCTGATTTTGCCTCGGTTGGTCTCACCGACCAATTTGCACTGCGAGGATGGATAGGCGTCTGCTCGGGCCACGAGTATGGTTTGCCTATAATGGTTGCTGAATTTTTAGCTAATAGGAATTCGGTAAATACTGACAATCAATCATTCTCTTCCTTGGTTCGTGGTGTGCGGGTTACTTTTTCCACGGATGCTATCCGCACTTTGTTAAATTTTCCTGTCGTACAAAATACTCAGTGTCCACTGCCCATTCAGTTTACTCCGTCTATGGCTGATATTGTGAATGAAATAACTGATGGAATTGGTAGTTCGAACATTCCCATTGTGCACAGTCACCTTTCTCCACATTTCCGTCTACCGAACAAGATTGTCTGTTCACTTGTCGATCCCACTGATCATATACACGATATTCCAGTTCCCAAAGTCGAGCTTCTGTACGGTATTGGTCGAGGATTCTCTTTTGATTTGGCTTCCAGGATGTGGTGGGCAATCTATAACTACTCCACACATCCACACGGCACCGCAGGTGTCCCTTTCCTGTCTACTATCACTCGATTCTTGCAAGCTCATAACGTTCCTACCATTTCGGATGAGCCTCGCTCCTATCCGAAGCGCAATATTTCACGCGTTACTGAGAATGCATCATTGTCTAGGATAGGGGAAGTTACAGGTCCTGGTCATGAAGACTCCCACTATCCTCCTCCTTACCCATCTTTACAGCCTGCTTTTCCATCACTTTATCCTCTTCCAGATTACCGTCCACCATGGCGTCAAGGGTATGTTTCTCCTGGACATGCTCCTGCTCCTATTCCCGCTCCTGCTCCTGTTCCAGCTCCTGCAAATGGTCTTATGGATTTCCTCCAGCTACAGTTCGCTTCACTGAACTCACGTCTGGATAGCTATGATGACCACTTCACGCATGCATGTTCGGGGATAGACCGCATCAGCCGACGTCTACAAAGGGTGGAGGACCGATTGGGGTTGCACTACCCTTCGACAACAGATATATATGGGGATGATGGGCTTAGCGACTGATGGTATGATGATGTTGTTTCTCTACTGATGATGATGCAGATTGAGCCGTTACTTTGTTTTTCTTCCCGGATCCATAGGGGAGAAAGATATTGGCTAGTTTTTGTTCTGTTCTACTTGCTACTACTACTGGACTCTACCTTGTGTTGTTTTGATGATTGGACATCAGTTTTTATTTTGATGGTTTGTTGGTTTGTTTATTTGGACCACTGGTTTATTTGAGATGTTTGACTGCACTACTACATGCAGAGTTTATTTTGTTGGTATGGTTGTTTATGTTTACTACCTGTTTTTGGTTATGATAGCACCACTTCTGAGCTTTACCTGCTTCTGTTTACTAGTTTACGTGGTTGTTTAGTTTTTGCTAGTTGTTGCTCCTTCTTTATGCATAATGAATGCTGCCATATTTAACTATCGTTTATTGTTATACTGTTACAACTATTACTACTGTATTGGAAGAATTTAATGTACAGGTAATGTTTATGACTTTCGAAGCTATTCTGAGCCTTCTACAACAACACTTAGATAGGATGTAGCCGATAGGAAATATATCTCCGAAAACAAAAAACAAAGGGGGAGATTGTAAGTTTTATTTTTGTTGTTTTGTTTTCCGGGATCATTTGATCTATCGGGCTATGTACTATTTTAGTTTTTAGCAAATAGATTTATAGTTGTGAAGTCTCAAGCAAAGAAGTTGAAGATCGTCAGGTTAAATAATTCTCCCGAGGCACGCGCTTTCAACGTCAGGTATAACACTAAATTACAGCATATGCATATTGCTTATTTTCCATTAAATATTTTTGGAGCATTTAAGTTTTTAAACACATATATATATACTAAGTTTCTCAAAAGATAAATTTTCATATATATATATATATATTTGTTTTTTATTTATTTTAAAAGGGTGTTAAAAATGTTTTTAAGTAAAAAATCTCTTGTCTCTGCCAGGCGCCAACTAGCGCGCCGCACGATTTCGGCGCGCCTCGTTTTTTATCCAAACGTCTGCAGAGATACAGAGGCTAGCGAGTCGTTAGCGCCATGGCGCTAGTGCAGTGCCTCGCCCGCGTGTTGGAGCGCCGTGGTGCTCTCGCCGCGTCAATCGAGATTTTCAGTAGCGCGTTGGAGCGTCGTGGCGCTCTCGACATGCTCATCGAGATTTGGCCACGTTTTCTATCAGCGCGCCCTTAGCGTCGTGGCGCCAGGCCGCGCTTTAAGGGGCGCCGATAGTGCCGTGGCGCTACGCTGCGTCGCTGTTCTGAAGGCTAAAATCTGAACGTTTTCAAAGATTTTTCTCACCCCCTATAAATATAACATCACATATTCGAATTTTCTGTCCATGTTTTTTGAAAGAGAGCTCTCCAATAGGTATTTCTAAATCTCTTGTGTTTAATTATTTTAGGATATTTTTGATTAAAGTTTTTAACTATGTTGATCCTTATTGTTGATTCTCATTAGTATTGCTTGAGAATGATTATACATGTTTTAGGAGAATCTTGATAGGCATACTTTGATATATCTTTCCTGTTTTAGTTTTGTTTAAACATGGCACCACTCTTTAATTAAATTAGATTCTCATTAATCTTCTTGAATTATATAAACACTTGTTTTAAGAGAATCTTTAAGGCATACAAAGATAAATTGTTTTTTGTTTTTGTTTTTTATTTAACATGGCACTATTTTCATTAATTGTTTAGAATTAGTTTTCTTGTCAAGATTAATCAATGAATTAAAAAAACTCTTGTGTTGACCACTATT
The DNA here is from genome assembly GCA_002855965.1 of Monotropa hypopitys. Lineage (NCBI taxonomy): Eukaryota > Viridiplantae > Streptophyta > Magnoliopsida > Ericales > Ericaceae > Monotropa > Monotropa hypopitys. The sequence goes on along the minus strand of NMUG010006516.1, from coordinate 315 downwards.
TTTGTCATCTAGGGTATAATCCATAAATACTTTTTGGAAACTATGTTTTTCCCTTGTTTTGTGTTTTGATTTACATATTAAAGATTAATCGTATTAGGAGAACCTAATTCTTGGTTTAAGTTTTTAAATTCAAGAACTCTAAAATGTTTTTAATCTTAAATGAATTCAAAAATGTTTTTGTTGGATGTCAAATCTTTATTTTAGTTAAACTTTTAAATACAAAAATCAAAATAAACTTTTGTGAAAAACTTCCTCTAGTATGTTTGTGTTTTTGTGTTTATTAGATTGACTTGTTTTTGTAAGAATTTATTCCTT
>NMUG010006515.1:0-12547 GCA_002855965.1 Monotropa hypopitys | reverse complement strand
TGTTGAGGTTACTTAATGTCGTTATTTATGTTGACAATTCTGCTTGAGGTTTTATCTAAATAAGGGTTTTATGGAAATTTTAAATTTTTGTGTATTTTTGTGAGAGTGGGATGTTACAACTTGGTATGAGAGCTTAGGTTATAGGTCCGAGTTAGGGGACCACGTGATTTACGGAAATTGTACTTGAGGTATAAGTTTGAGGAAATTGTTGGAAGTTGAGGTGTTAGTGTTTTGGGACTATTATGCGTGTCTTTGACACCCACGGGACTTGACTTGAAATCCGATTGGAAGAACGCCTGATCAACATTCTCTTCCAATGGGAAGTCTTAGAAAGTTAAGTGGAAAAGCATAGTATAACAAAATGCTAAGGTTAGGGTGGCTAAGTAGTGGACCATAGGATATCAAGTCATGCATTGAGTCATTGAGGTGTGTTTTGACTAACGCGTGAGTTTTTGGCATCTAATACTTGTTTCCACCATGTCGTTTCTTGCGTTGTGATTTACAAGAAAGCTATAGAGCATAATGATCAAAGAGTTGAGAAGGAGGCCAATGTAAATGGACGAAATCCCGGTAGTGGTGGGGGTGTTCCCCCTGTTGTTGGAGAGGAGGCTCGGATGATGGCCGCCATTGCTCAGTTGGCCGAGGGTCAGCAAATGTTGATTCAATTGCAGGCTAATCAGAATATGGATAGAGGTATGAATACGAGTCTCTTAGAGAGATTCAAAAGGTTATGTAGTACGATGTTTTAGGGATCAAATAATCCTGAGGTGGCTGAGGAATGGCTGAGGGAAGTAGAATTGGTGTTACACTATGGGTGTTGAGAGAGAACAAATGGTAATTTTGGCGACTTTTCTGTTTAGAGGTGAACCTAGGAGTTGGTGGAATGCTTTTAAAAGGCAAGAGGTGGCACCGACACTTGGAGTTGAGCCGGTTGCCCCAAGAGCTATCACTTAGGATAGGATTCGTGCAAGGGTTTAACAATAAGTTTTATCCAGATAGTTTTTGATTTGGCCAAGAGACAGCTTTTTCAAACTTGATGCAAGAGAATATGTCTGTTAGTGATTATGAGGCAAGATTCACTGCCTTATCTATATATGCACCTTATATGGTTAGTTTGGAGGATTTCAAGTGTAGGCATTTTAGAATGGGCTTGGCACCTAGAGTGGCTTCGAGGTTGTTGTCGTTTAGGGAGAGAGATTATTCTGATCTTGTGGATATGGCAACCAGAATGTGGAATGACATCCAAAAGTATCGTGAAAAGAGGGAGTCTCATAAAAAGGCAAGATTTGATAGTAGTGGAAAATCAGGAGGTAGTAATTTTAAGAGTGGGGAGCAGAGATAGAGGTTTGATAAGGGACGGAGTGGTGGAGGAAGTAGAAGTCAGGGAAGTAATTGGAATGGAAATCAGGAGAGAAGTGTGAACCAGCAGTCGGGGTCAAATGGCAGAGGCTTTTCTAGAAGGTGTTTCAAATGTGAGTCTCCAGATCATATTGCTAGGGATTGCACATCGGGGAATAATGGGCTGAAATATTTTAAGTGTGGAGGTATGGGTCACAAGGCTATGCAGTGCATTCAGCAGCAAAACCAGTTACCAGTTCAGTCAGTGGGAAATGCAGTAGGAGGTGCTAACAAGGGTACAACGGGGAAGGCTGCTCATGGCATGGTGTTTTCTTTGGACAGACAGCTCAGAAAAATCCAGACATGGTGATAGGTATGATTCATGTATCTACTTTATATGCACGATTCCTTATTGATTCTGTAGCCACGCACTCTTTTGTTGCTACTACTTTTGGTTCATGTATGGATATAAAATTGGCACCATTAGATCACACTTTGCTTGTGTCAACACCAATGTGAAATGTAGTAGAGCTTGAGTCATTCTATATGAGTTGTGAAGTTTGGGTTGGTAATGAACCGTTATTGTCAGATTTGATCCCACTTGAGATGTTAGACTTGGATGTGATTTTGGGGACGGACTTTTAGCCGCTCACTTTGCTATTATTAACTGTGTGAGTAAGGAGGCTTTGTTTCATATTCTGGGTAGACCTAACTTAAAAATTTGTGGTAATAGCTTAGAATTTCCTAGACGTGTGATCTCATCTTTGAAGGCTATGTCTATGTTGAGAAAGGGTTGTGAAGGGTTTCTAGCCTACGTGATTGATTCTGAGAAGGGAGAGGGAAGTATGGTGGATATACCTGTGGTGAGTGAGTTCCAAGATGTTTTTCCAGAAGAGTTACTGGGGGTGGTTCTGATTAGAGAAGTAGAATTCACAATTGAGTTGGTTCCGGGTACTAATCCTATACACATTGCTCCTTATAGGATGGCACCTGCCGAGTTATACGAATTGAAAATACAGTTGAAGGAGTTACTCGATAAGGGATTCATTAGACCTAGTGTGTCGCCTTGGGGAGCCCCTGTTTTATTTGTAAAAAAGAAGGATGGTTCGATGAGAATGTGCATAGATTATAGGTAGTTGAACAAAGTCACCGTGAGAAACAAATATCCATTGCCTAGAATTGACAATTGTTTTGACCAACTTCAGGGAGCCTCAGTATTTTCGAAAATTAATTTGAGGTCCGGGTACCATTAATTGAAAGTTAGAGACTGTGATGTAGCGAAAACGGCCTTTCGGACTAGATATGGACATTATGAGTTTATGGTTATGCCTTTTGGGTTGACGAATGCGCCAGCAGTGTTTATGGATTTGATGAATAGGGTGTTTCAGTCCTATTTAGACTCCTTTGTTATAGTGTTCATTGATGACATTTTGGTGTACTCGAGGTCCAGAGAGGAACATGAAGAGCATTTGAGGTTAGTCTTGCAAATATTGAGGGAGAAACAACTGTATGGAAAATTAAATAAATGTGAATTTTGCCTTGATCGAGTAGTCTTCTTGGGTCATGTCATCTCGAGTGAGGGTATTTGTGTGGACCCTAAAAAGATTGAGACAGTTGTGAATTGGGAAAGGCCTACCAGTGTGACTGAAATCCGTAGCTTTTTGGGATTAGCAGGTTACTACAGACAATTCATTGAGAAATTTTCATCTATTGCAATGCCTTTGACTATGATTACAAGGAAGGGAGTCAAATTTGTGTGGTCGGAAGAGTGTGAGAACAGTTTTCGGGTCTTGAAAGAGAAATTCGTTTCGGCACCTATCTTGACTATTCCGGAGGGGACTGATGATTTGGTAATTTATAGCGATGTGTCACTTTAGGGTTTGGGGTGTGTGTTGATGCAACGAGGGAAAGTCATAGCTTATGCTTCGAGGCAATTGAAAACCCATGAGAGAAATTACCCTACACACGATTTGGAGTTAGCAATGGTAGTTTTTGCACTAAAACTTTGGAGGCATTATCTATATGGGGTGACTTGTGAGATTTTTACCGACCATCAAAGTTTACAGTATTTGTTTACTCAGAAAGATTTGAATTTGAGGCAACGTAGGTGGATGGAACTAATTAAAGATTATGATTGTAATATCCACTATCATCCGGGGAAAGCTAATGTAGTGACTGATGTGTTGAGTAGAAAGGCTGTGAGCAAAGTAGCATGTTTGACTTGTGCTAGAGTGGAAAAAGTTTCTGAATTGAGAAGTTTGGGGGTTGAATTATGTTTGAGTTCGAATGAGACCTTGATGGAAAATCTTGTGGTGAGGTCACTATTTATGGATCATATTAGAGAGGGCCAAAAGACAGATGTGTTTTTAGAGAAGATTCGACAACAAATTTTATTGGGTGAGAAATCAGAGTTTTGTATTCGTAGGGATGGAATGTTGATGTTTGGGAACCGAGTTTGTGTACCGGAGGATGCGGAGCTTAAGAAGAATATTCTTGAAGAGGGCCATAGTTCGAAGTTCTCTATGCATCCAGAGTCGATGAAGATGTATCGGGATTTGAGGGAAAATAATTGGTGGAAGGAGTTGAAGAGAGATATAGCCGATTTTGTTGCTAGGTGTCTTATTTGTCAAAGGTAAAGATTGAGCACCAAAGACCGGGAGGATTAGTCCAGAGTTTGCCAATACCGGAGTGGAAATGGGAGCACGTTACCATGGATTTCGTTGTGGGTTTGCCTAAGTCTAAGGGGAACTTCGATTCTATTTGGGTTGTAGTGGACCGGTTGACAAAGTCCGCTCATTTTCTTCCAACGAGGGTTACTTTTTCTACGGATCGGTATGCCAGGATTTATATAGATGAGATTATTAGATTGCATGGAGCACCGGTTTCAATTGTCAGTGATAGAGATCCTTATTTTACATCGAGGTTTTGGGCGAGTTTGCAGCAAGCTCTTGGTACATCGTTGAGGTTTAGTACCGCTTTTCACCCTCAAATGGATGGACAGTCGGAGAGGACTATCCAAACACTTGAGGACATGTTGAGATCTTGTGTTTTAGACTTTTCTGCAGGTTGGGAGAATTATTTGCCGTTGATTGAGTTTGCGTATAATAACAGTTTTCAGAGTAGTATTGGTATGACATCTTTTGAGGAATTATATGTAGAAGATGTCGAACACCGCTTTGTTGGAGTGAGGTAGGAGAGCGACAAATTTTGGGACCGGAATTGATTGAAGTGGCATCAGAGGGGGTTAAACTCATAAGGGAACGATTGCGGGTTGCTCAGAGTCGCCAGTAAAGTTATGCGGATAATAGACGTCGGGAGCTAGAGTTTGAGGTGGGTGATCATGTGTTTTTGCGGGTTTCACCATGGAAAGGTGTGGTTCGCTTTAAAGGAAAGGGAAAATTAGCGCCGAGGTACATTGGGCCGTATGGGATTGTGGATAGAGTAGGAGCGTCAACATATTGTTTGGCATTGCCAGTGGAGTTGGCTCGGTTGCACAATGTGTTTCATGTTTCGATGTTGAGGAAGTACATAGGTGACCCGACACATGTATTGGAGGTGGAACCTTTAGAGTTGCATGAGGATTTGACTTATGAAGAGAGGCCAGTGAAGATTTTGGACCGCAAGTATTACGTTCAAAGGTGGTTCCGTTGATCAAGGTCTTGTGGAGAAATCATGAGGTCGAGAAAGGGACATGGGAGAGCGAGGAGTCTATGCGGAAGAATTATCCGCACCTATTTTCAGGTAATCCATCTTACTTACTTTAAATTTTGGGGTCGAAATTTCCTAAGGGAGGGAGAGTTGTAATACTCGTCACGTCTAATAATTTAATTAGACATATTTTTTTATAATTTCAAGGGTGTTAGTAAGAGAATAAAAATTGATTTAGGTAATATTAGTGGTAAGATTAATTAAATTAAAGAGAATTAAGTTATAAAGTATACTTATAGGTGTATAATTGGGAAGTAAGTGGTGTAGTAGCACACAAGGGTCATAACCCAAATTCTAATGGGGTATTTTAGTCTTAAGGTAGTAAATCCTGATTAGGGTTAGGGGGAGGCTCCTAACCTATCATTATACTAATCATTTGATTAGAAGATAGAGAGACAGAGAGAGAAGGAGAAAGGTGGCTAGAGGAAGATTTGATATTTGAAGGCTTGGGATTGAGATTTGGAAGAAAAGTTCTTCTACAACATTATTCCTCACGTAAGTACGAGTCTATTGATAGAAATTTTACGTTTACATCAATTCGGAGTTGGGCTAGATCGGGGTTTTAATCCCTAATCCCGTTTTTAGAAAAAAATGGTGCTTTTAAGAGTTTTGGATGAATTTGGGGTGTGTTTAGGAGTTGTTTGAGGCTACAATTTGAGAATGTTTAGTGTCAAAATGTATGTAACACTTGGGATATTTTGATTTGGGTGTAAAAAGGTTGGATTTTAAGGGTTTGAGTAAGTTTCGTCAAAGTAAAATTTTCTGAAAATTCGAGTTCTGTAGAAGGGGTACTGGTCCCCGTGTTTGGGGGGTACCGGTCCCCGTGTAACAGTGGGGCTGGGGAAGTCAAGGGGTAGCGGTCCCCGATAAAGTGGGGTACCGGTCCCCATTAAATTATTTGGCTGGAAAAGGTTGGGGTACCGGTCCCTCGTTAAGGCGGGTACCGGTCCCTTGCGAGCATTGTGTTGGGCGTTTGGGCGGGTACCGGTTCCGCAAATATGTGGGTACCGGTCCCCATGAAGGATTTTTCGAAGATTTTTGTGGTTTCTCGGGGTGTTCGGATATGGACTTGGGAAGTGTTTGAAAGGTATTATGGGTTATTTAGAGACTCTAATAAGTGGTTTAAATGAAGTTATTGATCCAGTTGATCTAATTTAATGATTTTGCTATTTCTTGTCAAATTATGTATTCCTGTAGACTGAAATTGTAATTGTTTTGACAGGGACGTTTGAGGAAGGCGCTGAGGCCTCACTCAAAGGCAAGGAAAAAGTTTGAACCGCACGGTATTGGTGAATGTAGGAATATGGTATCTTTAAGGATACATTCGCAAGATTTTTTTTAGCTAACTGTTTCTTTGTGCATGAGAAGTTATCTGTTGTTATTGATGTTGTATCGAATTTATTAATGCATGATGAGATTGATATGCATGGACATAATGTATGTTGAGTATGAGATGCATGGACATAATGCATGTTGAGTATGAGATGCATGGACATAATGCATGATGAGTTTTGATATACATGAACATGAATGCATAAGATGAGATAGAAGGTATAATATGCACATATATATATTATGCATGCCTCCGTGGGACGGGTGGCGTTGCTGGCAGTTAGTAAGGCCAGTGCTTGGCCACAAAGTAAGTCCAACGGGTGCGTGGGACGTACCCCAATTTCTAGTGCATGGGGCGTACAAACTACTACCTATAGTAGTAGCTATTTTTAGGGCATGGGATGCTCAAATCTTTTGAAAAAGGGCTTCGGCCAGAATATATACGTATCATGCATTGGATGCATTGTTGAAGGAATAATTGATCATGCACATCTTCATGATTTCTGACTCTGAAATTACTTGTGTTTGGAAATTAAACATATCATATTCACACTCTGTTTCCTTGTCTTTGGCTTGGAAATAGGTTCGAGTTAGCGGTCCACTACAAGACAGGTGGTTATTGGAAGCTTGATTGTGATTGAGGAGCTAGTGACTATTGAGGAGCACTTTGGGAAGATTGACTTGTGGCCATTCGTAGTTCTTGGTAGAGCTGTACTCTCTTTTGTTTTCAGAGACTGTTGATATAAAAATTGTAATAGATAGTGGTTTAAGTTGGATAATTATCTCTTTGGAGTTTAGAATTTTACAGCACCTTTGGGTTTTGTGTTGAGGTTACTTAATGTCGTTATTTATGTTGACAAGTCTGCTTGAGGTTTTATCTAAATAAGGGTTTTATGGAAATTTTAAATTTTTGTGTATTTTTGTGAGAGTGGGATGTTACACATAGAATCAAATTCTATAACTCAACCCCCCACTACCCACAAGGCAACGGGCAAGTAGAAGTATCCAATAAGACGATCGGCAGCGGCATTAAGAAAAGACTCCAAGGAGCAAAAGGGAGATGGGCCGAAGAGCTTTCCATTATCCTGTGGGCCTACCGAACAACTCATCGGCGCTCCACAGGGTAGACCCCATTCTCATTATCCTTTGGCATGGAAGCAATCATCCCACTGGAAGCCGGATTGCCGATGATCAGAACTCAAGCATTTGAAGAGGCCACCAACAACGCAGCAATTGAGAAGGATCTGGACTTGACCGAAGAAAGAAGAGATTCAGCTAGGATCAGATTAGCCTCCTTGCAACAAGGAGTGGCCAGGAACTTCGCACGAACGGTCCGGCCCAGGGCCTTCAAGGTTGATTATCTAGTTTTAAGGAAAGTCGTGGGAAACAAGGAGAAAATCTCAGATGGCAAGCTCGGTCTGAATTAGAAAGGGCCATACAGAGTGGTCGGCCATGCAGGGACCAGGGCTTACCATCTTGAAGAGTTAGATGGTAGACCAGTACCAAGACCATGGAATGCGACTAACTTAAGGCTGTACTACCACTAGCAGACATGTAATTTGGCCTAGGGCCCACAGTTAATGAAATCATTTCTCTGAAAATCCTCGCGTTCGGACTTTTCTATCTTCTTCTTCGGTACTATACCACCGAAGCAGCTTACAGTTGACGTTCATATATAAAATGTGTATGCAATTCTTCGGTGGTAGTGCCGAAGCAGCTTACAGTTGCCGTTCATCTACTGAACGTGCAGGCAGCTCTTCGGTGCTATACCAACGAGGCAGCCTACAGTTGTCGTTCATCTATAAAACGTGCATGCATCTCTTCGGTGGCACTGCCGAAACAACTTACAGTTGCCGTTCATCTATAAAATGTGCATACAACTCTTCGGTGGTAGTGCCGAAGCAGCTTACAGTTGCCGTTCATCTATAAAACGTACATGCGGCTGTTCGGTGACACAGCCTAAACAGCTTACAATTGCCGTTCATCTATAAAACGTGCATGCAGCTCTTCGGTGGCACTGCCGAAGCAGCTTACAGTTTCCATTTATCTATAAAATGTCCAGGCATTTCTTTGGTGGAATTGCCGAAGCAAAATTCAAAGTTCTCATTTATCTGAAAATGAACAAGTATCGCTACGGCGTGAAGCCGGAGCAACCAAAAATCACGAGCAGTCATACTGAACTACCGAGCCGAGATCAAGGATTTGCCATAACAAAACCATCTTTTCAGCTGGGGGAATAAGGACACACCAAGTATAACAAAAGAAGCCATACAGACAAGAGACTTAGCAAAATTAACAGAAGGGTTCTTCATTAAAAACAAACAGACCGGCCACAAGTCGACTCGGCCCAAGGAGCAAAAGAAAAACAAGTATGTATGCAAGAAATCAAACAACCAGGTCAGCAGGGTCGGCAACAACAGAGTCGGTGCCGGCAGCCTCGGTCCCAGCAGCAGGATCAGCAACCGTGGTCTCAATGCCAGGAGGGGCCAGCGGAGCAGACCGAAGCCAAGCTCCACCCTTGGCCGACCTCAAGGGTGGGATTTCTCCACGCTTGAAGCATGATCTTCAACCCCCATGGAGACCATGGCACAGACCCAGCCCTTCTGAAAGAGCTTCTCCTTAAGCCGACCCACCTGATCATGGCACTGTACCTTGACCTCATCAAAACCGCGACTGTATTCCGCTTCGGCCTCATCAACCGTCTTATTCCTCTGATCCTCCAGCTCGGCCTTCAGTCGGAGATTCTCGGCCTCGACCTCAGTGATCCGAGCAGTTTTGGCATTTAGCTAGAACACGTTGATCTGAACTGTTGTCTCCAGACCTTTGGCCCTCTTCCTCAGCTCGGCCAAGGATGCATCCGCCTTGGCAATCTTCTTGCGGCCTTCCTCGGTCTCCATCTCCGCCTGACGGCGAGTAGCCCGGAGATCACTATTGTGCCAGTCCACGCCGGCACCAGCATGTATCATCTGCAAGTAAAGTCATCATTACAACCGTGCTGAAGTAAGAGTATATCAAAGTAGTCAACAAATTGTCTTACTTGGGCAGCATGGTACATCATTTTTCGGAAACAGGTCCGGGGCCCACTGGGAAGCCGCTCCATCTCCTTTGGCAGAGTAAAGGCCTAGAGCAGTGCCATCGCCACCTTCGGGCGGTCCGCCAGCAGGTTGACTTCGGCGCCCTCAACACCCTCAAAAGAGAGCTTCGGCACCCACACCTGCACCGCCCTCTCAGACGACCCCACCGTCTCAACGGTTGCGGGATCAGGTACGACCGCCTTCTCCACGGCAGTTGCAGAGTGCTCAGCAGAAGGTGCGTTCTTAGACAAACGGGGCTTCTTCTGCACCCGAGCCTTTTCTAGCCCAACCAGGACCTCGTTCTCTCGACGGCCCACCAATGCCTCCTTGAAGATGGTCACCAAGGGCTCAACATCCATGACCTCAGGTTCGTCGCCTCTGAAGTCTTACTCGAGATCAATAACTCTTTTGGGCCGCATCTCTTCTTCGGCTGGATGTTCGGTGGAAGGCTTGGCTGAGCGCCTAGAAGATGCCTCGACTGGGGATGGTTGAGCAGTCCTGTGAACTCAGGTAAGCCCCTTAGTGCTCTGGCCATGTTCTAACATGCTTTGTACCTCCCTTTGTTCGTCAAGTCCATCTAATGACTTGGACACACTGACCTCTACTCGGCAGCCTTCATTTGGCTTTACCGAAGCAAAACAGACTCCTATTCTTTAGTTCGGCATCTCAACACTGAACCAACCAGTCTAAACGAAACCTATTGGCCCTCCGGCTAAACTTATTTCAGTTCGGCAGGCATGCTGGGCCATCTCGTGAACACTCCTGACTTTCCCATGTCATTTGCCGACCTCCCATCTTCCGGAGCACCTCTGTTCAGCAAAGGGACAGTATGCCTCTGAGAACCCATAGCCATTTGAGCTCGGCTAAGCTACTGGTGGCTCGGGCAATAAGCCATGAGGTCTTGCGACCACCTCATTGTCCCTTTCGACCAAATGTTGTGTCCGAAGCACCATTTCCCGCGCTGCCCTAATCCATCAGTGCACTCTGTTGGCATCTCGGCAAAGCTTCTGTTCGGCAGAGCCCTTAGTCCAGCAAACCGCCAGCTCGGCAAGGCCTTGCTCGGCAAATCCTTAGCTCGGCATAAGGACCCTTCGGTCCAGGAGACTCCAGAACCTGTCGGATTAAGCAAAATATGTCCCTGATCTTACCAATCGGCCACTGTCCTTCAGATAGCAGGCCTTCGGTCACTTATTTTATTCTATACCTTAGCCAGTCGGCCAGAGCAGTCTGGCCCTCCTTTAGGCCAGTAGCTCATCTCAGCCCAGAATAGCTCGGCAGCAGCCTTAGTGTTCGGCAAAAGCTTAGCTTGTGTTCCTTATGTTTTGTGGTAAATTTAAAGTTTTAATGCGGAGAAATCAACCCAAGAAAAAGGTGAATCTGTACATGTCTTATTTACTCGTACTTTTCCTCACTTATTCACTCATTTTATAAATTACTGTTATGGCTATTGAGCCGGAAAAAACTATTATGTTATCTCTCTTGCAAATGGAAAGAGAAGGGCTTGTGAAAACCTTTTATACATGGACAAACATGATGTGGAAAATTTTTTATGTGATTCTCGACACGGATATGACATGACCATGGAATACGGTAAAAACGGATAAGAGCCCGAATGCTGGGGCAGGGTCAGATACCATGCATGCAGGGATAGGCTATAAAGTTGGGACCAAACCAGATGGTCATTGGATGATATCATACCACTATGCAAATTACGGAGTAGCTCCCCTTATTCTGGTACCGTGGAGGCTGTAATTGGTTGGCTTGATGGACTGGTTAACAGTCATACATTTCAGGTGGATTACCCAAAACAATCAATATGCACTTGTTACAGGTTCATGCGTGAAAGATGCCGAAAATCTGATGTGACCAGAATGGGTCAATGATACTACTCTTGATGCTATTGAGCTACTCATACTATGTTTATCTTAAATGATTTACTTGCAGGAAATAATCTTGGTTGTCCATGAAACTTGTGATTTGGGCATGTACTGAATTCACTCTCGCTTTATAGCTTATGCGTTTTTCTAAAACGCTTTTCAGGATTTGAAGTGCAGGAGTAGGAGCTCTTGGAGTTTTTATATCTCAGTTTTTGATTAACATATGTATCAGCCCATGTGGATTGTTTTGTATCTCCCTGATTAAATTAATGAACTCATGTGGGTATTTTGCTAGTGATGCACTCTCTGGGTTATTTCATGCTTTTCCGCTAATGTTCAAATCTAAAATTGTTCGATGAATCCCTAAACTCGTTAAATAGGGCCTTTAGCAAGCTTGCTCGTTGGCCGGTCATGGCTCATGTGTGATTGGGTCATAACACAACAAGTCTAGAGAAGAGTTCTCTGTCGGCATTCTACGGAATCAACGACTGAATTCTAGTTATCCCCACCCTTGTGAAAACCATGCTACATCAGTTGGTATCAGAGCTTCAAGTTTCAATCCTTGAGACAATGGCACCCACAAGACGACCAACCCAAGAAATTTAAGGAGATAGACTCGACATGCTCCAACCTTGGCTAGGGATTCTCGGGCGTCAATAATAAGGGAAGGAACCTTGGCTAGGGATTCCCGGACACTATGACACATGAGATAGAGTGTTGGACCCCAATGAGAAGTAACCTTGGCTAGGGATTCTCGGGTATCAACACTATGGGAAGAAACCTTGGCTAGGGATTCCCTGACACGTTGACAATGATATGGGCCTGTGATTTCTTGACTAGAGTACCTTGGCTAGGACTCCCAGGATGGTCGCTCCATCCGCGACATTGTGCACAATGGGGGTAACGTGAGCCCTCCCAACGTAAAATGGGAAAGACCGGATCGGTTCGATTAATGTGTTGACGAGCCATTAATCCAACCTTGCCCTATCAATGTCACTCAACGAAAATAAATACGGAACACCTTGGCTAGGATTCCAATGACTTACGAATACGGATCCCTTGACTAGGATCCCGGTGCCATATCTCCCATGTAACAAGAAGCAAAAATGGTTATGCTTCATTTGATTGATACTAGCATAAATACTTTTGTATGCTTTCATGTTGGGCTCTTGTTTAGTAGTCCTTCGTTAAACATCGTGGGATGGGAACGTATCTATA
>NMUG010006514.1:0-12544 GCA_002855965.1 Monotropa hypopitys | reverse complement strand
AATGAAAAAAAGCATTCCAAAATCGGAAAAAATCGGATCAGATTTTCGGAAATTTCGGAACATCGGAAAAATGAACAGCCCTATACCCAACACATTTAAATACTAGTTTCCGAAGTTCAACTAAACTTAGAAGACGATGTCACTTCTAGCGGGGTTGTAAGACATGTGTTCATCTCCTGTGTTGGAGTGTAGACAAGCTTCAGCATTGTTTTATACCGGGGGTGTGGGGGCGGGAGCCCCCACGGGATACGGAGTAATTTTTGGATCTCCTTGAATAATTTTGGCTATAGAGCCGGCCCTATTTATTTGAAAGTTTGCTCATATTTAGGGTTAAGAGTTTTCAGAAAAAAACAGAGAGGCAAGAGAAAACCGAAGATCTCAGAGAGGCGAGACAAAACCAAAGATCACCTGTATCCTATAGGTGAGACAAACCAACGAAGACTTTGAAAAATTTAGGAATTTTTCGTTAAAATGAAAAGGCGCGCGCCTCGGCCGCCTCGCGCGCCTCGTGCCTCAGCCGCGCCTCCTCGAGGGGGTGGCACCTTGACCCTCCCGAGGCGCCACACTCGCGCCTCGCCGCGCCTCGCGCCTAGGTGCGCCTTTCACAACTATGCTCCAGGACATGTGACCTTTGAAGTGACGAAGAATTACCCGGTGGAGGAAGCGTCTCTGGAGCAAAAAAAAAAGTTTACAGTGTAATGCTTGGAATACTTCACTACGAGCTTTGGTTTGGTTGACATTGATGCATGACCAAAATTGATAAGTGGCTTGGTTGGCCAATCTAGGAGCATTGCTTCTTCTCCCGTTCTCCCAGTCATGACAGTTGAGGGTGCGAAAGGAAAAGCAATCGATGCTCCTAAGGTGGACAAACCTGGAAAGATAATTCCCTCTACTGCTCGTCCTTCAAATTCATGGGTTATTCATTTTAACACTGGAGCCCCTAAAGCCGATATCAGAAAGCTCCGCCTTTTTGAGGTTGATTTAAAAAATAATGAACTTAAAGTTTCTCATATAATCTCAAAATTGGGTTATTCTTAATGGAATCATGCATTGATAGGTTTCTTTGTTAATAAAAGACTATCTTTCTACCAAGTTAAATTGGGCTGAAAATTATGGAAAGACAGTTTGTGTGAGGTAATGACTCTTGATAATGGTTTCTTTTTATTCAAAATGAAGAATAATGAGGCGCTCCACCAAATCTTGGGGGGAGGGGTCCTTATTTTTGTGGCAACCGTTTGATAATTGTAAAAAAAATTGATGCCCGGTTTGCAATTGTCAAAGGAAGAGTTCTCCAGAGTGCCAATTTGGGTGAAACTATATAATGTCCCTCTTCAGTTATGACCGATGAAGGGATTAGCTATCTCACTAGTGTAATCGGCACACCATTGTATCTTAACACATATACTCAATCTAAGAGCAGGCTTACATTTTATCGTGTGTGTGTTGAAATTAAGAAAATAAGTTTATACCCAAATCATTCTTGGTCAATTTAGGGTATGGGACCCCTTATGAGGTCAGTGTAGAAGTGCCATGGATGCCATTGAGATGGATGCCATTGAGATGTGATGAGTGCAAGTTCTTTGGGCATTCGACTAATTTATGTCCTAGCAAGCTCAAGTTTATTTTGGTATTTAACCATTTGTAAAAGAAAACTGAGAGAAAATCCACAAGGGAACAAAAAACAAAGGCATGAGGCTATACAAGAAAAAAAAAAGAGACTAAAGTCTATACAAAAGAAAATCCTAGAAATGAATCTGCCAATTTTGGCGGAGCTGAGTGGATAAGGGGTAGGATTAATGTTCTTGCTTTGGGAAGCTTTGACCCTAACTTCAAATCTGACCTGCCCAATAATTGTAAGGAGACCTATGAGTACCTTTAAAGATTCTACAATTCCTCTCTTGCCAAACCAAAAAAACATGAGCAGCAAAAGCAAGCCTCCTTAGAAGGTTAGGGAAACCCTTCCCTTTGAAATGAAAGCAGAACCATGCAAGCTTTTGAGACCAAAGGGCAGGACCAAGGGGAATGCAACAAAGATTTGCAATGGCCTTCCATACCTGGCTGGAGAAGGAACACTGAAAAGAAGGTGATCCAGAGTTTCAGGAAATTTATCACCTAGAGGACAAGTAGAGCTAGAAATGACCCCCCTTCTGTGAAGCTTATCCTTTGTTCTTAAGCTGCCTCTAACAACCAACCATAAGATAAAACTATGCCTCAGAATATTTTTTGAAAACCAAACGACCTTGTGCCAAGATACCAAAGGATGATGAGTTCTAAATGCATTCCAAGCATGAGAGGTTTGATACTTGGATGGAGGAGAACTAGCCCAAATAACTGAGTCAGAAAAGGCCAAGTTCATATTTCATTATATATAATGCAAAAGACTTTTGCAGCCATAGGAATACCAGAAACAGATTGAAAGTGGTGGCCAAAGTAAACAAGAAGAGGCCAAGCTGGGTGCCAATTGTCATGCCAAAAATAGGTGGAACATCCATCACCAATGATGTGTTTGATAAGAGGTCTCACTCTAGGCCTTAGCTGAAGTAACGTCCTCCCAAGTCCATGAGCAAGAAGATGGGATATTCATTGACCGAAGGCGTTGATTCTTAATGACATATCGATAACTCCACCTAACCCAAAGAGAATTCTGATGAGAGCATATAACCCAAAGATGTTTAGCCATTGCAGCATAATTCCAGTCTGTAATCCTCCTGATGCCAAGACCCCCTCATTTTAGGACAACAGAGAGCTTCCCAAGCAACTTTGTGAGAGTGGTTATACTTGGTAGAACCTGACCAAAGAATGTTCCTCAAAAGGAGTTCAATATGCTTCACAACTGCCTTGGGAAGGATGAAATGCATGGACCAAAAAACTTGTAGGCTGAAGACGACCGAAGTGATAAACTGAAGTCTCCCAGCATAGAGAATAAAGATCTAGTGGACCAGTGGTCAATCTTTGCAGAATACATAGAAATTAGAGGAGCATAGTCAGATGCAGAGAGAGTGGTAGAAATAAGGGGGACCCCAAGGTACCTCACAGGAAGAGAGCCAAGCTTAAAGCCCACAAGGCTACAGAGTCTGGTCTTTTCAGGATTTGGGATACCAGCAATAGAAACTCTGCTCTTGTTATTGTTTGGATGTAACCCAGAGAATTTACGGAACTCCATAAGAGCTTCTTGCACAAGATGAAAAGACTGGTCATTTGGATAGCACAAAATGAATACACTGTCAGCAAAGCATATGTGACTAATACCCAATTGGGTTGTATTTCGATATACACCATGGGATATACACTCCTCGAAATGCAACAAGTGAAGATGGGGGGGGGACAGAATTGCCGTATTTTGATTGATATACACCTCCAAGGTGTATATCGAAATGCAAAAGAGGTGGAGGACAGAGCCTCTGCATATCGATATACAAGAGGGGAGGGGACTACCCTATATCGAAATGCGACAATGCTGGGCATATCGAAGTGTCTTGCATTTCGATATACAGTGGGAAGGGGGGGGGACTCTATATATCGAAATGCAGAATGAGAGGAGGGGGAGCAGTGGACTTTGTATATCGAAATAAAGGGAGAGGGGAAGGCCTAGGCATATCGAAATGGGGCTTGCCAGATGGACATGGCAAGGCCCCGAGCATCAATACGCACTCCCGAACACTTTCCCGAACCTCCCGAACCTCATACATCCCAAAGACAGGTTTCGGAAAGACCCCAAGCTTGATAAATCCTAAAAGATAGGCTATTAGTAGCTAAAGAAGAGGAAGATTTAATTCAAGGAGTAAGTGGAAAAGTCTGAAAATTGTCCGGAATTAACAAGGAAATGATTTTAAATTTTCCGGAGTGTGACACACTGTCTAGAGCTTACTCAAACTCTTGATGAAGGCATTGGCAAAGTGCCTTATTTCAGCAATCAATTGAATCCTTTAATTCTTCAATGCACATAGCCCGAAAATCTGTTCAAGACCCACTTTGTCCACTGTCAGCGCACATTGAACTGTCTTGCCAAGGGTTTTGCTAACCATCACTCAAAATAAATTCCAATGCATAAAGACTCCTTTCGCCAAAGCCTTCCAATTGGCACATCATGTATCATTCTAATTCACTTCATGGTCACTGGTCAGTCACGATATAGGTAACTATCTGGTATGACCACACTCCTCTCAAAGCTTTGACTTGGACTACACCAGTTTGATGTACCCATGTATCTTTGCTTGCGCCATTCTAACTTTGATTGTCATGAACCTTGGACTTGGATTACTTGCCCAGAGCATTCAAGTCTAAGGGGTTCCCAAAAATCGTAGCCTTTTGGTTGGATTGCTAACCTATCCCTGGGGAACTTTATGACCCAACAATGAGTTTACAAGCATTCTATTTGTACGATTGTTTATTCTTGGTTTCTTCTTCCGTGTATGTGGGCTCGGTCCTGTAGTTCATTTGTACCTCAGCGGTTGAAAAATTGTTATGCTTCACTCCCTCTCATCATGCACTTATTTTTTTTAACTTTTGCTCGGTTAGTGATGCGAATTTCGTGTTTCAATTTGGTGAATATCTTCTACGTAACTAAAGTCTAGTTCTCTACCATGATCCGTTCTAATGTTTGACAACAGTCCCGTGATCCTTAGTTCTTCTAGATTCAATTGATCTTAATCTTTAAAACTCCATTGATGGCATTCGAGGTAATTCTAGTTCTAGTGAACACTACCTACACTGCACCCTTGAATCCAATACCAACGTGTTGTAGAATCTCCCAAAACACATGCAAACAATTGCATGAAGAAATAATCAGGAAAATAACGCAAAGCAAGACAGATTTTTACATGTTTTTTCAGGAGCGTAATTGAGTACATTCACGGCTCTTACATGTTTGATGTGTATTGAATGAGAAAAGAGTACAAAATACATTAATTGCCGCCTAAGAAGCACAGACACGGATACGGAACACGGACACGCGGACACGTGATTTTTCCAAAAACTAGGACACGGGCACGTTGGGGACACGTTAATATATAAATAATGATTTTTAAAATTTTTATTTAATTTATATTAAAGATAATAGTAGAACTTAAAAATAGGAAAACTCAACAAAAAGTAGCACTTTTAATAGAACAATCTTTGAAATAATCTGAACATCAAAAAATGAACCATAGGCAAACATTATTCTATCAAAACCTGGCCTAATTTGCACGGATCAAGTTTAAAATATCAGGAAATTTGAAAATATTTGAGAGCTTTGAAAACGATATTGTATCATCTGTCCCACCTGTGAACTAAGCTTGTATCTACCAATCAAATCAATATAGTAGGGCACAAGAGCAACCAATCCAGTCATCTGATCCATGTGATTGGCATCAGGGAGAGCAAACTTTGAAAATCAGCACCTTTGTCAGAAAAATGCATTGAGATAAAACCCCTACCGTATTTATCAAAAACTTTGTTGCAAAAAACCTAGAAAAAACATGTGCAAACCGTATTGCATAAGAACTATTGAGGAACACATTTCTAAGTTATGTTGTCATTCAAAGGAAGACACTGTTGCAACTTGATACAAGGAAATAATCCATTTTCTGCAAATAAAAAATAAGGCCAGGGATAGAAAATAACCGAGTGCGGTGCGGGAATGAGCTTGTTGGTAGAAAAATTGAGCAATGACAGATTAAAGCGCACATGAATCTAGGCTCATTGTCTGATGATAAACCATCCTTTCTTTGCATAAGGTTTTGGAAATTATAATTTGCAAAAAAATTTAACACTTTGTACCCCCCGAACGTGTCCCCCGCGTGTCCCGAACGTGTCCCTCGCATGTCCATGTGTCCCCCGCGTGTCCAAATTAAATAAAATGAATTAAATATTCGGACACTTAAATTCACGTGTCCGACACGTGTCGGAAGTGTGTCCGAGCGTGTCCGTGTCCGACACGTCCGGGACACGGACTCGCAAGGTCCGAAAGAGTGTCCGTGCTTCTTAGGTTGCCGCACATATCACATATTTATTCCATGGATTTCCATTTCTAATTACCATAATACTACCATTGTCTAGTCATCGAAGCACTACAAAAATCTAATAAAGTTTCACAAACCCAAAACAACACGCACAAGTTTTTTTTCTATACATACGGAAGACATGTCGAAGTAAAAGTCCATGGGAATGGGATTATTGAGCGTAAATATGTGCACGAGCCTTTGCAAAACCCGCCAACAGGTCTTGTGCCTCCTGAAATCTTCCTTAACACCAACAGTCATCAACTCTGACGGTAGAAATTGATTCAGCCTTGGAAATGACAAATCAAACAACCTGTTCGATAGCTATCAAATGTCTCCAAGTCATCAAACGATTCTCTAACCTGTATCGATGTAGATCTGTTTCCTACCTCATGGGAGAGAATACAGCACAGTTAGGTTTGAAATTTGAGATCCATGCCTTAAACGTGCTGATATAGCATTCACAGCTCGCTTGAGCAAGCACACTTTAGAAATTCTCACGTGACACTGTCTAGAGCTTACTCAAACTCTTGATCAAGGCATTGGCAAAGTCCCTTATTTCAGCAATCAAATGAATCCTTTAATTCTTCAAATCTGTTCAAGACCCACTTTGTTCACTGTCAGCGCACATTGAACTGTCTTGCCAAGGGTTTTGCTGACCATCACTCAAAATAAATTCCAATGCATAAATTCTTTTCGCCAAAGTCTTCCAATTGGCACATCATGTATCATTCTAATTCACTTCATGGTCAGTCACGATACAGGGAACTATCTGGTATGACCACACTCCTCTCAAAGCTTTGACTTGGACTACACCAGTTTGATGTACCCATGTATCTTTGCTTGCGCCATTCTAACTTTGATTGTCATGAACCTTGAATTACTTGCCCAGAGCATTCAAGTCTAAGGGGGTCCCAAAAATAGTAGCCTTTTGGTTGGATTGCTAACCTATCCCTGGGGAACTTTATGACCCAACAATGAGTTTACAAGCATTCTATTTGTACGGTTGTTTATTCTGGGTAGGGATGGAAACGGTTCGGTTCGGTTCGATTTTTCTGGATATCCGTATCCGAAAACCGAAATCCAAACTGTATCCGTATCCGAACCGAAATCCAAACGGTTATAAAAATCCATAACCGTATCCATATCCGCAGTTATCCGAATCCGAACAGATATCCGCGGATTGTATTTTTTTTTCAAAAAAATGTATTATATTAATATTAAAAAATATATATTATATTAATATATATAATATAAGGGTATTATATGTATATTATATATATTATATAAACGGTTCAGTTCGGTTATTGGTTTGGTTCGGTTCACGATTCGGTTAACGGTTCGGTTTTCTGGATAACCGTAACCGAACTAGAAACGGATTTTTTTCTGTATCCATATCCATATCCACGGATAAATTTTCGGTTACAGTTCGGTTAAAAATCATCGGTTCGGTTCGGATAACCATCGGTTCGGACAGGAATGCCATCCCTACCTGTATCTAGATTTTCAATATAAAAAACAATAAAATCTAGGAGTTTGTCAGACATGACAACATGAATAGATAACAATATTTATCAACAAGAAAGACAATCTAACTATTGTATTCAATGGAATTGTCTCAAATTTTCATCGTATATCATCATCACTAATTATTCAGCTTATCATTATTCATGTCCAATGTTTAATCGGCCCCTGTCCATTGAATCATTCTCATCTATACAAGCTTCCCATTGAATCATTCTCATCTATACAAGCTTGTCTGCTTGTTATGAACATATATGTCATGTCCATAATAAATCACAGTCTTAATTGCTCACAACTCTTTATCATTTCGATCATAACTCTTTGATTATTAACAAGATTCATGCTAACACATAGCCAACTAATAATCATACTCATAATGAAATAACAAATTATATCTCAGCGTAAATTATCCAACACAATGCACACCTATTAATTACTTATCATATCTCTACAAATTCACCAAACACCATTGCATAAGGAGGACTATGTTCACTTGGGCACCTGAGGAGTACTTGTTTCCACACATGTACTCAACTCAAAAATTTAGCATTATAAGACAATATGTCTTACAAAAGACAAATATGTTCTGCATGTTTACTATTTATTTCCTTGGTCTTACCTTAGAGCAATTCCAATGCAAAATGTAAAATGGCTATAGCCATTGTTATTTTTTGGCACCAAAAAATAATTTTTGGTGCTAAAATAAAACTCAGTCTCCAGTAGTTGGTTCTATATTTTAGAGCCAAATAATTTCTCAGTATTCAAAAAATGATCCGATTCGTTCATTAATTTTAGAATAATTTTTTGAGTTATCATACAAAAAATGAGCTCAATTAAATAATTATTGATGTCTCATTCGGTGTTTGAAAATCTATTAATTTGCAATTGATAGTGAAAATCAGGATAACTATAGTCATTCTTGGTTCTATATTTAGAATCAATTATAACACAGTTCTATTTTAGAACCATTTTTAAAACTGCACTCGATTGCATGATTTTGTATCTAGTGTTATATTTTGACTATAAAACCAATTTTGGAAGATACATTGGAATTGCTCTTATTCATTACATATTGGTAAATCTTCATATAAATTGTAGTAAACAACCTTAAATTACTATAAATAGGGATGGCAATGGGGAGGGGAGGGGTGGATATTACAGTCTCCATCCCCGATCCACGAACTAACCATCCTCCTCCATACCCACTCCAATCCCCACTGGAGATAATTTTCTAACCTCCATACCCACTCCAAACGGGGATCGGGGATATCCAAACGGGGAACGGGAATTCGAATCAATAAAAAAAGATTGTTCAAAAAATAATTTGTAAAAAAAGTCTGCAATAAATATTGCAAATCGATTCGGACAGCCACATGTTTCGAATGAGACTATCATACTTTGTTTTTTTCTCAATTCACTAAGACGAACAATTTTCATGTAGTACATCATCCTCCTAGCGAACTGGATTCAGTCATCACCACAACTGGAATTACAAAACATGAGTTGTCTAAATTGTGTTTAATTTGTAAATCGTGAAAATTGTGCTTACACTGTAAATCGTGTAAATCAAACCTAGTACAGAGAGAGGGGGCAAGATAAGATGAGTTTTCGTCTACAATTTGGAGGTTTGGTAACCCTAACAAGTCTATGTAATATATAATATATATTTCATTTATATTTATAATTTTTATCTATATAATTAAACGGGTAGGGGCGGGGATGGAGCGGGAACAAGGTCCTACCCGCATCCAACCCGTTCCCCATTTGGAGTTTAAAAAACAACTCCAAATCCTACCCGACCCCCGAAACAATCCCCGAATTACCGATCCAAATGGGGCGGGGAATGGAGTGAGGAGGGGCGGGTTGGATGAAATTGTCATCCCTAAATGTTTACCGCTACCTTATATTAAGTTGAACCCTATGAAGCATTGGTACCCGTAAGGGATACGGGTACGGTGCGGGTACGGGTACGAGAAACGCCAACAACCTAAAAAAGTAGGGTACGGGTACGGTAGGGGTACGATAAATTACTTATATATTTATTTATTATTTTACTATGTTTCATTCCATAAAATAAATATAAACTTAATTTACAACCAAAAAGAGAGAAATAAAAGTTTAAAAGTTCATATATCAAGTTCAACATGTCTAGATCAAAGCAATGATTAGTTTACAAATAAATAATAGCTTTCTTCTCATAAGAATTTATTTTATATGAATGAAAATGAAAAATGAAAATGAAAAATAAGTAGAAAATCAAATACAAAATAAGTTTGTAAACAGTGATTACCACTCCAGATCTCATTAGATATTGAACAACGTAAGAGAAAGAGAAACTAACGACTAAGTCACCGGTGGAATTAGTTGTCGGTCTCAAGTCTTGAGCGTGTCTTCTAACTTATGATGTCCGATTGTAAATATAGAACTCATGTCTAAGAGAATGAGAATTACACATGAGTCTAAGACTACTAGGTTTGTTCATTCATATATTTTTTTTAAAATGCAATGTTCCCCAAACGTACCCATAAAAGTACTCATTTAAGTCAAAAGTACCCGGTACGTTTTTGAAGTACCCGGTACGTTTTTGAAGTACCCGGTACGTTTTTGCCGTACCCATTGCCGTACCCGTACCCACGAAGTACCCGGTACTCGTACGGCGCCATTTTTGGATTAGGTTGAACCCAATGTGTCTACCAAAGCTAGAGAAACTCGGCCAGAAACAACCATAACCAAGCACACTGTCCCTGCCAAAACTCAATCGGAAATGGACAACCAATATAATAACCCAAAACTAATAACTGGGACACCAATCATCCTCAGATTAATCAACACCACAACCCCACAATAGAGCTAGAGAACCTCAACAAAACTTGAATAACCATTTTCAAATTGTGGGGGTTACCAACCCTAGATTCCAATTGGCACCAAGGGACATCAACTGAAATTGTAGTGTGATACATTATTAAAAGAACCAGAACTAATCAATTCACTCAATCCAGGTTCACTATCACAATTTGTAACAATAGGATACTGTAAA
Organism: Monotropa hypopitys; assembly: GCA_002855965.1. NCBI lineage: Eukaryota > Viridiplantae > Streptophyta > Magnoliopsida > Ericales > Ericaceae > Monotropa > Monotropa hypopitys. Next base: position 2,002 of record NMUG010006514.1, on the reverse strand, counting down.
TTACCTCTGTTTAATGGAGCCAGTAACTTCCAAACCCTAATGGCCAAGAACCAGAGTATCCAAATGAATTCAAGGCCCACGAAAGTAACAGAAGGTCATGAGATTTACTGTAAATCCGAGTCCAGCTTCAGGTGGATATAAAATATTAGACAATGCCTACAATCATCAACCTATTTTTTGGGATTCCAACTCCGGAGAGAATAACCAGGAGCAAAATCATCCCAAGGACTAGAACCAGATTACAGAGCATTCATCTTGCTCAAATAACTCAGATAGGATTTGAATCCCAATCAAGGTCTACAACAACCTACCATATGAAGGACAATGATGTCTTAAATAGAGTCGCAAGAAAACTAAACCCAATAGATTCCCCTTATCGCTTATATGAGAAAGGTTCACTAACCCCAGAATTTGTTTTTCACTTATACTCATCTTCATATGAACAAAACTAATCCGCTAAATCTGAAACCCTTCCTCTGGGTTCAACGGTTAGGTTGTTAAAATCCCAAGGGAAGTCTTCACGATTTGGGTGCTCTGCTCTCGTGGATCTGGTAGGGATTTTCAACCACTAATATTTCCAAGATCCTCATCTCAACTCTAACAGTCCGTTTGGATGAAGCGATTTGGTAAGAATAGAAAAGAAACCGAGAGAATATGGACTCTTTCCCACATTTTGATGAACAAAAAAGAAGTAAGGATGAGAAAGGGTGAGAATCAGAAATCACGCCATTTTTGTTTCTCATCAAAACTGATGAAATTTGGTGAGAAATCAAATTCTTTTCCTTTCTTTTCTTTTCTCATCAATAAGGTAAACAACATTCCTTTCTTTTCTTTTCTCACGTCTGTAGCCAAAGGGACTGTAAGAGACGAAGGTTCAAGATCCCAAAGACAAGATCGAGTAAAATGGGTCTACGTATTGTTTTTTTATTAGTATCAGTTAGGTATTCGTACTATTTTGAATTTAGTACTACTATTATAATATATAAATATAAATATTGTTATTTAATATATAAAAATTATAATTACGTAAATTTAAAGAAATATTAATATAAAAATTTGTAATCGTTATAAACATTTGCAATCGTTATAAATTTAAAAAATGAAAATATCACTTAAATTTTATAATTAGTTTACATTAACGTGTAGTGAATAAAAATTATAATTTTATAAAAAAATTAACATGACGTATGTCCTATTGAATAGTTATGTTTGGTTCACATTATTTATATTTTTTGTAGTCTATTCTATATATTAAAAAAAATCCAATCTCTTATACATTACACATAGGTTTGTCTCCATTGGACACTTTTTTGCCCTTGGATATGTGAATGGAGAGCTGAGATTTAAGCCCTTTGACACACAAAATCTGGACTACATTGAATAGTTGAGATTGTATCACCATTGAATTAACGGAAAATTTTTGACCGGTCCCATTTTTTAAACTTATTTATGAATGACACGCGCAAGAAAAAGATTTCATCCCTCATTAGGTCCTTTATTACAAAATTACTATATTAACCCTATTATATAAATAAATATATATAAGAGCAATAATGAAACTAACACAGGAATACAGAATATAGAACGACTACTACGACAACGATGATGAGAAGAGAGATTATAGGCGAGTGTTGATGCGTCAAGGAATTGAGACAGAAATAGCATAAGAATCAATCAGGTAGTAAAGCTATATATATCGATTAGTATATATAACATCAATTTTGATATGCATTATTTGATCTGTCAAAGAGTTGATATACAATTTTACAGTCCAATGAAACGTTGCTTCTCGATTTTACAATATCGACAAGTATTCTATGGCGATAAACGTTCACTCAGTAATAAGTATCTATAATCGAAGATTATAGATATAGTGTAAATACAGAGTAATTGATAAGTAACAGAGTAACTATAATCAATGAACAAGTTATAGGGATAGACTTGTAATAGAGTACAGAGTAATCGGATTAGTAATCGACGATTATAAATACAGTGTATATTG
>NMUG010006513.1:0-12550 GCA_002855965.1 Monotropa hypopitys | reverse complement strand
AATTAATATTTGATCTTGCATATCATATGGGGGAACATTTAAATTTCTTGCATATCGTGATGGGGGTGGATTACTTTGTTTATTTGGTTTCCATTTAAGTTGCATTTTAATTGCATATCTTTTTAGTCCTTTCATAATTAAATAGGAGATTTATTTCATGTTGCTATATTTATCACTTTCCATTCTTTATTTGTGCATATTTGTATCTATTCAAAGCCTTTGCCATTTTATGACAAAAGGGGAAGAATAGGTTAATCGTGTCTAATTTGTTTTTGGATGTTGAAGTTGTGCATTGTAGGAAAGATCCTTCATCCAGCGATTCAGTAATTTGGTATTAGGCTAAGTTTTTCAATTATAAATATTTTGTCATGAAAATACCAAAGGAGGGATTTTAAGGTCCAAATCTGATATATTTGGTATTTTATAATTTCATGATTGACAAAATATTTTTATGTATTGTAATCTTTATTTTTAGAAGAGGCTATTTTAGAAAAGTTGAATCAAATCAAGTGTTCATGTAATATTTTATGTTTTCCTTGTTTTTAGAATCATATATAGTTGGGAATCATTTTTGGAAGTTGGAGACATGGTAGAACATTAGTAGCAAGCTTTTGTTGCCTAAAATTGAAGTTTCCATCTAGCAAAAGTGAATCGAGCAAAGTCAAAGTGGCTCAAGTGAAGTTCCTTGCATCAACAGACCATCTCTCTATAGTTGAGCGAGTATCGAGCAAGGGTCGAGCAACTTGTTTTACTCGAGCGAGTCTGAATTCGCTCGATCGACTTGTGTACAAGACAACTTCTATAAAAAGGCACCAACAGTTTGTGGAAAATAATAACACATATATTCTAGGGTTTCTTTAGCTATGGTTTTAAAAAAAAAATACATCCAACCATAGTTGATTTGTAACATCCCAAACTCCAAAACCCTATTAAAGCGCAGAAGTAAAATTTTTTCTTTATTTAAAAACACCTCAATACTATAAATAATAAGTGAGAATTACCACAAGCACCCACAATACCAAAACACTACATTGACAGCATTACCAAATTGTTTCAACCACTAAAAGATTCTACCAAAATACAAAAATCCACTAAATGACATCTTTCGAAAATAAAACAACGACTACAAGAAAGGAAATAAATAAAGCTACAAGAGAGCTAGCTACTACCAAGGAACCACCCACAAGCCACAACCTTTCTTCCTGGCAAGACTTCAAGCTAGCTCCGTAGTGGACCGCAAACTGGATACCTATTTCCAAGTCCAAAAAACAAGGAAACAGAGTGAATATAATATTTTTAACTTCCAATCTCAAGCAATTTTTGTGACAGAAATCATAGAAAAATCAACAATTTACTTTCATTCTAAAAATGCATCCCATGCATGATACATTGATACATGATGGCCGAAGCCCTTTTCAAAATGGTTTTTGCATCTCATGCCCTGAAAATAGCTATTACTATAGATAATAGTTCGTACGCCCCGCACACATTTTTGGGTATGCCCCACGCACCCGTTGGACTTACTCAGGTTGCCAACAATTGGACTTACTCAGGTTGTCAATAACACCACACGTCCCACGCAGGCCATGCATAATATATATATATATGTATGTATATCATGCTTATCCATGTAATAACATGCATCTCTTCAATTCATGTCATTTCTCAACATGCATTATATAACCAATGCAGCAACAACCACAATCACAATAATAGTATAACCAGTTCAACAATAACAGTTTATCAAATACCTGCAGATGTACAATTAAAAATATCATAATCATACACTCACCAAAACCGCTTTTCAGACCTTTTCCTTTCCTTTGAACGAGGCCTCAATGCCTTCCTCGAGCGTCCCTATCAATCAAACAATAAATTTCAGTCCGCATGATATATAAATTGATAAGGGAAATGAAATCATTAACTAAAACCAACATTCGATAAGATTTGCTTTTTATAACAACTAACTCAATAAATAATTATTTTTAATCAGCTTATTAGGTCCCCAAATAGTCCTTAATACTTCCCAAACACATCCGAAGTCAAGACCCGAACACCCCAAGACTTTCCCAAAATCTATCAGAAAAACCCAGCGGGGACCGGTACCCCTTTTTTTAAGGGACCGGTACTCGTCCTTTTAATTTCCACCTGCACAGAAGGGACCGGTACCTGCCTTTTCAAGGGACCGGTACCCGCCCCTTTTCCAAACAAACTTCTCGGCGGGGATCGGTACCCCACTTTTCAAGGGACCGGTACCCCTAATCTTTCTAACCCAACTGCTTAACGGGGACCGGTCCCCCACAAAACAAGGGACCAGTACCCCATGTTCAGAACTTGATTTTCAGAAAAGTTTTTATTAATCTAACTTCAATATTTTTTGATCCAACACCCTCAACATCCAAAATCAACCATCCTCAAGTGTTCTAAACATTACCACTATCAACATATTCAAATCTAAGCATCAAACCCCAACCGAAACCCAATGAATTTGAGGTTTTAAAGAGTAGATCTAGGAATTTTACCCCAAAATGGGATTAACTTAAAAATTCTTAATCTACCTCTAAACATGGATGAAATCAATTTATAAACTACATGAATATAAGCATACTTACGTGAGGATTAATTTTGGTGAAGATTTCTTCTTCAAAATCCCCCTCCAAGTACACCTTTTCTTCCAAACTCCCTAGCCTCCTTCTTCTTCTTCCCTCAAACCACCTCTCAAGCAAAATAAGATTAGGACAAATGACAACTTAGCCATCCTCCTAACCCTAATACAGATTTTCTTTACAAAATACCTCATTGCCCTTAATACAACTTCATATTAACCCTTGTGAGCCATTAATTTCACCTATTTAATACTTATAATCTTGTAAGCACATTTTACATGAAATAATCCCAAAAATCCTCTTAACCACCCAACACATTTTTACTCTCCTTTCTAATTTTACCTTGGCTAAATGTTAAACATTTTAAATTTATAAATAAACGAGACGGGTATTACAACTCCTCCCTCTTTAGAAAATTTCATCCCCGAAATTAAGGATAATTATACGGAAGAAAATTTTTTATATACCTTCTATGAGTCCCACTATGATATGATTCCGCACAAATTTCTTCACCGATGAAATCCTATTAGAATATTCCCCATTTTCCTGCGACCAAATCCCACCGAACGCTTACCACTTTGCCAAACTTCTATCAACCTCAAAAGCTCAAACTCAATTATATAAAATGATATGCTCACAAACCTATAGAGCACTAAGATGAAACCATCAATGTAATCCAACCCTCTCCACCGATCAACCAATCTATACAAAATTTTTCCTTTAACCAATACACGACTTCATAAGGCCCAAACCAATTAAATAAAAAAAAATTCTTACGAAACCACATTATGTACCATAGAGACACCACAAGAACACTATGTTCCTAATCTCAATTCCAACTCATAATGATTATTATAAGAATAACTCCCTTAAAGATTTTAGACAACATCAACACTATCCGAACAAGCTTGATAGCCACGATATTGTTGACTCTAATTCGAACTTACCATTGCCTCTTAACAATATTTTTCTATCCACATGACGAGTAAACACTTTCTTCCATTGAAATTCCCCAAAGGAACTACCTTAAAATTACATTGGTAACTGCTATTGCACACACCTCACTCAAAAGAGAAAATCATCTCAAAGCTTTCTACAACAATTTCATGCAATCTCACAAAGTTCTCCAATATCCGAATAACCCTCTACAATAGACCATTAATCTACAATTGCAACACATACCAAACTTTAAAGTTGCATATCAACCTACAATGCATACACTCAAAACTTCTATATAACTTGAGATTACATTTTCTAGCTCCATACACAAGTACCACTATGCACATGCATACCTTTCCATCATTCAACTAAAACATCTGAATCACTCTAAGCTTCCACTAAAAGGAAAACTTACGAACTCTGTCAAACAATCCACATCAGCTCAATCAAAAATCAAAGTTATCCTTAAACTTAAGCAAAACATGCCACGAACATCCTATGATATAATCTCCCAATCTAATTAAGAATTTAGATATATTAACTTTACACTCCAGATTTCAAATCCTCAAGCTCAATTCTCTAGCCATGTAAAACAGTTAACCACAAGTTCCAATCTCTCCCTTTTTAGTTTAACACTTCTCAGCACAACCACACTAGCCTTAGCATTAAGGATTCACCATATTGATTACAAAAATTAAAGTCAATACCAAAAGGAAACTAACCACTTTCTCTTGATACTCATCCCAACTAAGACCTCTTTTTCTTTGTAAAGAACCGCAATCCCACATTGAATCTAGCTAATAAAGTGCCACTCGCTCCAATTAACTTGACATCCATTTTCATTAACTTTAAAATTTTGTCTAACCCATACTTAAGCAATGAATCTCATTTGTCACCACTTCTCTGTTCAGGAAATCATTAGAAATCCCCAAACAACTGTTCCTCTAGTCATTTTTTCAACACTGATAGACATAAATCTTTTTTTTAACCACTTAAAATTATTCTCACCATTTTCTTAGTAACTCAAATCTCACACTACCTACTTAATCTACACAAAACGTGACTCGACTGAAAATGTTTCTAAAAGTCTCTAATAGCAGTCTGCTAACCCAAGAATTTACCTTGAAAACACATACCAATCTCTTGTACATCACCATAATTCTGATTTCTTCTCCTGTTCACACCAATACTTCTCACTACAGATAGAATAACACAAAAGTACCGCTCAACACTACCAAAGGTTTCACCTGCAATAACAATAACAGCTTCTTTCCTCTCAATTTTTGACAAACAAATACCCAAGCATTGTTTATACTCCTCTCCAAATTGATAATACATCAAGATTTTCATTAAAATCACAATTCCAAAAGAATATAGGCAAATTAGCCATGCTTTTCTCATCACGACTCCCTCACTACAAGGACATCTCCGAGATAACACTCACCTTCCTTTCTCAACAATGACATAGGTGTCAGAACCAACTGATACCACTATAGAATTCATCTAATCCCCACAACTTTTAAATTAGAAATTAACTCATTTCACAACAAGACTTCTTCCCGAAGTATTCTACTATCACTACTTGTATGGTGCAATGTTACACTGAACTCAATAGCCTAACATGGATTCTATCAACATCCCGATAATAACACATGATATGCATAATGCAACCCACACATTTCTGTTGCACTCTTCTTATTCTTAAACCAACGCACACACACACACATGTTTACACTCGATTTATTACTTTCCCATTATCTTTAACATTCAACTTTCTTCATTCTTGCACGTTAATTTTAACATGACTTACACACACGCATTCGCCTATATGCTCAAATGATAAAATTCTCAACCCACTTGTTATTCTTTTCATTCCTACGGAGATAATAAAATCGACGGCCCTATTAAAATTTTAAGTCACCTTCAACAAATTCCAGAGCTGACCGTCAAATTTCTACTACATGTTCAACTATAACTTAGCATTATCATATGCGAACTACCATTTCATGCCAGTTAACTCAGAAGTTACTAAATCATTTAGAACAACATGCATACTTTCCTGAATCTACAAAATTAATATGGTAGTGGGTACATGAATAATGTGATACTTTCTCAAGTAAATACGTATGAAAATAGTAAATATATACTTGTTGCACTTTTGATTGTTCCACTTGCACCGTTCTTGAAGATTGTTGTTGCCATCCGACTCTGTTGTGAACATGGAGCTGCCTTGTGAAAACTCACTGCACTTAAACATTTGAACCCTTGAATCCTCTTAGCCCATACTTCCAGCCATAATAAAGTACTCCACTACTGATATATATTTTAAGAAAACATTGATCTCTCACACCCAATTGACGATTAACAGCTACCCCTTTTTCCCACTTCAACAAAGAAAACTATCTCATCATCCACGCTGAGAATACAACTCTAGCATAAAGATTCTCCAATCTACCTCCAAAGGAATATAATACCACTCAATGATTATTAGTCACCAACCCAAATCTACCAATTCTCTTCATGTTCTTATCATTGTGCCTGGACACCCTTGCTCTCATTACCCAAGTGTCTTACAAATCCTCCCCCAAACCACTTTACACTGCTACGATTCGATATATTGATTCTCCAAAAATTCCAATTAAACTTCCTTTAAAACAACCACAATCTGATTCCACTAACTCCACTCTTCCCTTATTAACCCTCCGAGTAGCATTCACCAAGTTTTCCAATCTCGCTTCCTAAAATACATCATTTTAATTGCTACACCAGACATCACACCATTCTTACATTTACAACACTTTATCTCTTCTACATTCACCAACTATATAGCGTACTTTGCTCAAACCACAAGTTTCACCTCATAAACTTCCATGCTCATTTTATTTTGACTCATTTTTACACATGCCCTTTTCTAGCATAAATCCATCACCTCTTATGCGAATAAAATCACTAAAAACTTTAACCAACCTTTTCCAAAAATTTCACTTCTAGTCACGGTCGGTATTACCCCAATACAGGTGCCGACAATTGATATCAAATATCTTTCCACCAATAAACTACCTCACCCTTTAAAATCATAAGATGATAATCTCACCTTTTGCTCATCAATTAATTCCAAAACATCATCAACGCTCTTTATATCTATTGCCAAATCTGTTGTTTCACTAGGCATTAGCACTCGCCCAAAATCATATGAATTCGACTTTTCAAAATTTTAAAGTCATAACCAACCTGAAATCAAATCAATCACCTGCGTCACTGATCCATTTATCCCTTGAGTTATTACTGTCGTCAAAAATTTCACATCTCCCTTATATGGACAATCCTTTCAACTGTCTGATTATTGAATTCCATTTGCTTCCTGACAATCACACAACAAGAAACAACATGGTGGAAACAAGCGTCAAATATAAAATGCACGCATTAGTCAAAAACACTCTAATGCCTTACATGCACGACTCAACACCCTAAGGTCCACTGTTTAGCCACTCTTCCAAACCACTCCAACCTATAGTATTTTGTTATACCATGCTTGTAAACTTAACTTTCCAAGACTTCCTATTAGAAGAGAACGTTGATCAGGCGTCCTTCCAATCGGATTTCAAGGCAAGTCCCATGGGTACCCCGAGACACACATAATAGTCACAAAACACTATTACCACAATCACAACACTCTTCCTCAATCACATTCCACAAACACAAAACCACTAATCTATACGGTCCCCTAACTCGGACCTATAACCTAAGCTCTGATACCAAGTTGTAGCATCCCAAACTCCAAAACCCTATTAAAGCGCAGAAATAGGAATTTTTATTTATTTGAAAACACCTCAATACCATAAATAATAATTGAGAATTACCACAAGCACCCACGATACCAAAATGCTACATTGACGGCATTCTCAAATTGTTTCAACCACTAAACGATACTACCAAAATACAAAAATCCACTATATGACATCTTCTGAAAATAAAATAAGGACTACAAGAAAGGAAATAAATAAAGCTACAAGAGAGCTAGCTACTACCAAGGATCCACCCATAAGCCACAACCTTTCTTCCCGGCAAAACTTCAATCTAGCTTCGTAGTGGACCGATAACTGGATACCTATTTTCAAGTCCAAAAACAAGGAAACAGAGTATGAATATAATATTTATAACTCTCAATCTCAAGCAATTTTAGTGATAGAAATCATAGAAAAATCAACAATTTACTTTCATTCCAAAAATGCATCTCATGCATAATACTTTGATATATGATGGTTGAATCCCTTTTCAAAAAGGTTTGAGCATCCCATACCCTGAAAATAGCTATTGCTATAGGAAATAGTTTGTATGCCCCGCGTACATTTTTGGGTATGTCCCATGCACCCGTTGGACTTACTCAGGTTGCCAACAATTGGACTTACTCAAGTTTCTAATAATGCCACACGTCCCACGCAGGCCATGCATAATATATATATATATGTATATCATGTTTATCCATCTCATAACATGCATCTCTTCAATTCATGCCATTTCTCAACATGCATTATATAGCCAATGCATCTACAACCACAATCACAACAATAGTATAACCAGTGCAACAATAACAGTTTATCAAATACCTGCAGATGCACAATTAAGAATATTATAATCATACACTCACCAATACCGCTTTTCAAACCTTTTCCTTTGCTTTGAGCGAGGCATCAATGCCTTCCTCGAGCGTACCTGTCAATAAAACTATAAATTTCAGTCCGCATGATATATAAATTAACAAGGGAAAACAAAATCATTAACTTAAACTATCATTCGATACGATTTGCTTTTATAACAACCAACTAAATAAATACATATTTTTAAACAGCTTATTAGGGTCCCCAAATAGTCCCTAATACTTCCCAAACAAATCCGAAGTCAAGACCCAAACACCCCAAGACTTTCACAAAATCTATCAGAAAACCCAGCAGGGACCGGTACCCCACTTTTCAACGGACTGGTACCCGTCCTTTTAAGTTCCCAACTGCACAGAAGGGACCGGTACCCGCCTTTTCAAGGGATCGGTACCCGCCCCTTTCCCAACAAACTACTCGGCGGGGACCGGTACCCCACTTTTCAAGGGACCGGTACCCCTAATCTTTCCAACTCAATTGCTTAATGGGGACCAGTCCCCCACGAAACAAGGGACCGGTACCCCCTGTTCAGAATTCGATTTTTAGAAATGCTTTTGTTAATCTAACTATAATCTTTTTCGATCCAACACCCTCACCATCCAAAATCAACCATCCTCAAGTGTTCTAAACATTACCACCATCAGCATATTCAAATCTAAGCATCAAACCCCAACTGAAACCCAATGAATATGAGGTTTTAAAGAGTAGATGTAGGCATTTTACCCAAAAACAGGATTAACTTAAAAATTCTTAATCTACCTCTAAACATGGATGAAATCAATTTATATACTACATGAATATAATCATACTTACGTGAGGATTAATTTTGGTGAAGATTTCTTCTTCAAAATCACCCTCCAAGTACACCTTTTCTTTCAAACTCCCTAGCCTCCTTCTTTTTCTTCCCTCTAACCACGTCTCAAGCAAAATAAGATTAGGACAAATGACAAATTAGCCACCCTCCTAACCCTAATATAGATTTTCCTTACAAAATACCTTATTTCCCTTAATACAACTTCATATTAACCCTTGTGGGCCATTAATCTCACATAATTAATACTTATAATCTTATAAGCACATTTTACATGAATTAATCCCAAAAATCCTCTTAACCACACAACACATTTTTACTCTCCTTTCTAATTTCACCTTGGCTAAATGTTAAACATTTTAAATATATAAATAAACAAAACGGGTATTACATGATCAGTCTTTGAAGATTCTATGGATTACTAGAAGATCAAAGAAGCTTTCTACATCCTTCAAAGAAGTTGTTCATTTGAGGAAAATTCATTCCCGTGAACTTTCACCATTTCAACTGGAAGGTGCATGGATTTGTGGCAGCATCGATCAAGTACTGGAGAGGTTCACATGGACTCGACAAGTTAAATTAGAGATGAGTATGTGAACTCTTACCATTGTGGGTTTTCTTGTAACTGTTGGCTCTGAAAGTATGAATTTATCGTGCTTGATTCCTTTCCGTGGTTTTTACCTATTTAGAAGTTTTTCATGTGCATCTTGTGTTCTTGGTTTGAGTGTGTTGACCCCAAGTGTTTTTAGAAATATTTTTATAGTTTTGATGATGAAATTATTCCTTACACAAATTGGAGAAATCGATTTTAAATTATAAGAATTATATTTAGGAAAATCCTTAGTAATTCATAATCGTTCTATATATTCAAACAAACTAAGGATCCTTGTGATTCTACTATCTTAGAAAAATTTCTTTATGAAAAATGTAGATTTTTTAAAAACAACTCAAAGGATCAAGCTACACCCCATTCTAACTTTTATACTATCCAGAATGTTAACCAAAATGTTTACTGGAATTCCGGCCTTCATACCGGTTAGGTACTGGATAGTTCATATTGTAGGCAGTAAGGTTTGGTGTGCAAATTCCCATCAACCGGTACATCGGCCAGTATACCGGTAGGTATACCGGTCCTATACCGGTTCTATACCAGATTTGGCAAAATGTGGGCAGTAGGTTTAGTAAGGAAATTTCAATGAACCATTTCACCGGTCGGTATGCCGGCCGGTATACCGGTCCCATACCGGCTTGTGTATTTTGTGCAGATTTTAGATTTCAATGTCTGGTAAATTACCACAATGCCTCACAATGGATATAAATGGCTAGTTTGTGATCAAGAGCCTATTCAAAGGCATTTAAAGGCCATTGAAGACATCCAACAACCCTCTCAAGTATATACATTCAAGTCTTCAAGCCTACAAGCTCAAATTTACTCTCTCAAGACTTACTTTTATATTCATGTATGGAAAGGCCTTCACTGTCATATTTATTTCAAAGCTATCATTGTAAGGAGGTTATAATCTCCAAGATTCTTCATTATATTCATCGTGTAAAGATCAAGGAGTGTTGTTCCTTGGTGAAGGTTGGAGAAGCACCTGGAAGCTTCTCTAGGGAAAGGTTGGAGGACACATCAAGAGTTCTCAAAGGTTGTAAAGGTTTGACAATCACTCTAAGATTGTAACTTAGTGGAACTCTCACATATTATGAGAGAAGTGGATGCAAAGTTGGGAGTGGACCACCCAACTGAACCACTATAAATATCAGGTTCTATCTCTTCTCTCTTACTCCTGCACTTGTTATATTTTTCTCCTTGCTATATTATTCTAGTTTTCAAATTATAGTGCTATTTCTTTATTCACTTGTAGTAAGTAAATTAAATTGTTTTTGAATCCACATTAGTGAAACAATCTCAATGCTGGGAACCTAAACCTTTGCTGCATTTCAAAAATCTAGGGGTAACGCAAGGAATTTGAGTTTTGATTCTTGAATCCCGATTATTTCATCTAGACTATTTTTAATTGATACTTGTTCTTTTGTTTTAAATTTTAAAGAATCAATTCACCCCCTCCCCTCTTGGTTGCTCTTGGGACAACAATTAGTATCATAGTTCGGTCTCTATAAGATTCAAATTCAACGTCTTAGAGAGATCCATGGCTAATATAGTAATCTCTTCATACTCGGAAGGTCAATCAACTAATAGGCCACCGTTTTCAATGGTTCAAACTTTGCATATTGGAAAAACTGGATGAGGATATATGTACAATCCATAGACTATGATCTTTGGATGACCATTTTTAAAGGTCCTCATACTACAAAGAAAACTATCGATGGACTTGAAGTAATCAAGCCATATTCGGAATGACTTAACGGTGATAAATAAAGTAGAACAAAATTGCAAAGTAATGAATATCTTATATTGTGCTCTAGATGCTAGTGAATATAATAGAACATCCGGATGTGAATTCATGAAGGGGTATTGGACAAACTTGTTATTACCCATGAGGGTTGTAACCAAGTCAGAGAATCAAAGATAGACATCTTGGTTCACTCCTATGAACTTTTCAAGATGCAAGAAAGTGAGACCATTTCTCAAATGTTCTCACATTTTAATGATATCATTAATGGGATTAAAGGTATTGGTAAGACTTATACCAACCCCAAGATGGCTAGGAAAATCCTTAAATCTATAACTAAGGCTTGGTAAACAAAGGCCTCTATTATTATTCAAACTATAGATTTTTTAGCTTGCATTCTTGATGGTCTTATGGTGTTTTGATGACCGAAGAGATGCACCTCAAACTCAATGAGGAGCCACTCAAGCAAAGTAGAGGCATTGCCATGAAAGCTACATAGAATGATGAATCTTATACTAATTCATCGGATGATGAAGAAATAGCTCTAATCACAAGAAACTTCAAGAAATACTTGAAGACAAAGAAAGAAAATTGGAGAAACTTCAAAAAAGATGATAAGAAAAAAGATACTCAAAAATCCTGTTATTTGATATGGATGCAACAAGCCCGGACATGTCAAGTCGAATGCCCTCAGTTCAAGATGGTATACAAAAATGGGTACAAGAAAGCCATGCTAGTGGCATGGGATAATAGCGAAAGTGAAATCGACACCGAAGATTGAAATGAAGTTGCTAACCTATGTCTTATGGCTATTGACTCAAATGAGGTAACTTCTCATCTAGAACTTCAACAAATTTTTGATTCTTTGTTTAGTGATTTTCAAAAATTGAAGGTCAAGCATATGAACCTAAAAAACATGGCTAAGGACATTTCAAAATAACTTGATGAGGTCCTTGAAGAAAAGAACTTACTTGATTAAGAGATGGACTCATTGAAACAAAAATACTAAAATGGAATCTTGAAATATGACAAAAATGAAAAGAAGCATAGATTGAAACGAATGACATGATAAACTCCTTAACAAGAGTAACTCAAGGTCAAGAAAACTTGGACATACTTCTTGGAAAACAAAAGGTATTGTCGACGGTGATTTCTTACACTGTCGTTGAATGCTTCAATAAACTA
>NMUG010006512.1:0-12549 GCA_002855965.1 Monotropa hypopitys | reverse complement strand
ATTCCATAAAAATATATTAAATTTTTGTAGACACAACTCTTGTATCGGTGAAAGTATATTATATTTTTCCGACATAACTCTTGTATCGGTGAAAGTATATTATAATTTTGTCTTTTTTTTATTTGCCGACACAAATTTGTATAGGCGAAAGTATATGGTAGAACCGGTTCTTTTGCCGATACAAAACTTCGTCGGCCAAAAGAATATTGTGCAGAAAATGCTTGCACCGGTGCAGGTCCATCATTTGGCCCAATTTGGGAGAGGTTGCACCGATGCAGAAAATAGTTGCACCGGTGCAACTACTGTTCAGACAGCTTCATTAAGGGCAGTTTGGGAATTTCGCTAGGGGGGCTATATATTGTTTGGTCCGAAAATTTGGGGTTGTCTCCCCCATTTGCAACCCTAATTCTCTCTCTCTACCTCCCTTTCCCACCATCTCTCACTTTTCTCCTCCATATATCTCAATCTTTTGGGCTTTAGAAGAAACGCGAAGTTCTAACGACGTTCCCCTCGCTCCCCTCTCCGCGGTGATGTGCATAGATCGTCCTAGATCGGTAAGTTTTCTCTCCCCCTTCAAAACCCTAGGTTTGTATTGGTTACTCGGCTAAGGTTTTGCTCTTCTCAAATATTGTAGAGCATCGCAAGAGCTTCGCGGTGGCGAGCTTAGTTCGTGCCGACAATGAACGTTTTCCGGCAACCTTTCTGGCGAGTGTCACCGGAGCTACGATCAAGGTAGAGTTCTCTATCCCTATCGTTTGAAATGTTGGACTTCCTACTTCTCCCTTACAATTGTACTTAAATTTGTAGTCTTGATCAATTGTTTGAAGTTATCGTTCACGAGTCGTCGTTCGCGTCAATTGGTCGATTGTGGGTATTGTCTAGGGTCTCTACGAATTCCCTAGGAAGTTAATTGTTCGATTCCAAGTTTAATTTCTGAAAGCCCCAAATTTTATGAAAATGAGTCATTGTTGTTTTGTATAATCAAATTGGGGGAAAATGACTTGTTTTGGGTTTCCGACGGTGTCGATGGGTTGAAACATTGGATGATATGTGTTTGTAATGAATCGAACAAATGGAACGTTTTGTGAATAAACGGAAGTGTTTGGGAAACAATGGAATGATTCGCGAATGAATGACACATTGTGGAAATGAACGGAATATTTTGGCAAAATAGAAGGAAAGTCACATTTTGGGATGATATATCGACTAGAAGGTTGTTTGCCCTAGGTCACACGGAATGATTGAACGAAATGATAAAATGTGACACTTTACTCTTTACGAGGAAAATATCTACTCTATACGAGGAATTGGATACTGATGAGTAGCTATGATTCGGGTTGCTTACCTTGGGTCACTAGTTAGAGTGGCACATGACATTGCGCAATGGAGGTTTGACTGGACCTTCCCGGTGAGCCGGGGAAAACAGAAACTACACGATAAGGGTTGACGAGTCCTGATGCGAAACTAACCAATACTCTGTGATTGTTGATTGATATTTGCCTTGCTTCTACTAGAAGGCACGGAAATGGAATACAAGTAAAGATTGGAATGTAATGGGAATTGGAACACGTTTGTATAACGGAAAACGAGTCTTTCACTTAGTGTGAGTCGACACTTGAACACAATTTCCTTTGGCCTTGTCTAGGCAACTGTTTCGGTAGATATTGGATATTTAGTACTTCACTTTCGAGTCTTGGTCAGACATAGTGGTTTACTACTCTTCTCTACAATGAGTCAAATGTGGAACTCTGAAAAGAAAGAAAATGTTTTATGGCACAATGAGATCCATTGCATAAGTCACATTTACATTTCTTGCATGAGCATGCATATCACACCCAATATTATAGACGTTAGGAGATAGATTATTCGGTGGTGCCTGACCCTCTACTTTTGTAGGACATGATGCTCCTTGACTTGGAGTAGCTGCGGGATCCTTTACAGGACTTGAGGCTTGACCAGATAGTAGACTGTAGGTCGTAGGCTGCTCTCTCTTTCAGTACGGTACTTCTTTTCTTTTCGGTTGGCCGCCTTATATAGGATTAATTTATAAATTCCTATTTTGGCCTTTCTTTTATTTACAATTGATGCACTTGTGCAGGGTTATGATATAAAGCCCTATTCGCATCATTTATTTATATTTTATTTCATAGCAAGCATTGTAATAAGTCTAGCATATGGGTAGTGTAGTATGTGTATTAGTTCTTTACCCTTTTGTTTGGACTACACTTAACACTTCTAAAAAATGTCTCAAAATTTGGGAGTGTTACAAAAACGCCCCTCACTTAAGCTACCAGAAATTCTCGCAGAACGCGTAACCGGTTGTGCCAAAATCTGGGCTACCGGTTGCGCTACGTTCAGTCGTTTCCCAAAAATCGTGCAGAGCAAAACGCGCTACCGATTGCGCCATAATTTGGGCTACCGTTTAC
Organism: Monotropa hypopitys; assembly: GCA_002855965.1. Taxonomy (NCBI): domain Eukaryota; kingdom Viridiplantae; phylum Streptophyta; class Magnoliopsida; order Ericales; family Ericaceae; genus Monotropa; species Monotropa hypopitys. The sequence continues at coordinate 10,123 of NMUG010006512.1, read as the reverse complement.
GCTATTTGCAGTTGTGTCACCAAAACTGTTATCGAGGTGTTTTGGGCCTAACTTAGTCGTCCGAACTCCGATTGATGTGATTCAAGTTGTATTGGATTCCTAATGAAATTATCTACAATGTTGATGAAGAATATATTCAGATTCATAGAACACTTCGGGGTCGTAATAGGCCTAGAAGGCCCTCAGCACATTTCCAGAACAACCCAAGACAAATCCAACTCACTACCGGGGACTCTCACTACCCCAAACCGCTAGACTATCATTTATCGAACCCCAACCTTCATATTTTATTATGAAAACTCGCTTTTAATAAATAGAATCTGTTATTTTCATTGGTTAACAAACATATATTCCGATAAATGTTTTATAAATTTCTGAACCGTTACAAGTCTTCAATGCAATACGAATACATAATACAAGTCCTCAATGCCCATCATATGGAGGGTTCTACCATATATACGAATGCATAGCCATAAACTCTATAGTGGACAACTCTAAGTTCCAACTGCAACAACCTTTACGAGGACATCACCACTCTAACCCTTGCTAGGTTATTCCATGAATACATTTCATTCCTTTCTTTCTTTGATGGTTGAATACATTTGTTTTATTCTTACTTGTAATACAATCAATACATACAAGAATACACCAATAGACGGGTTGAATACATTAAACCCCGCCATTAGAAATACAAGGCATACAAGTTTGAATATGTAACGGTTGAGAATCTAATAAAGAAATTCTTGGAATTTTTAAATTCTTGAAAGCAAATTCTTCATTTGTATCTATTGGTAGTAATTTGAGAGGTTCAGGTTGATTTGGGTAGATGTTGGGAGGCCCGGAGGCCCCACATCTAAATCCCCAACTCCCATTTTATTTCGATATATGCATATTTCGATATGTCCCTTCCCTCAATTTGTATTTTGATATACCATTCTTGCTGTATATCGAAATACTCTATATTTCGATATGTTGGTATAGAGGTTTGGCATTCTGATATGTTCCCTTCATGCATTTCGATATGTCTTGCATTTCGATATGCGATTATATTGTGTTGTATTTCGATATGCATTCCCATGCATATCGATATACTTCTCCTCTAGTTTCCATCAGTGAACTCTGCATTTCGATATGCATCCCATACATATCGAAATGTTCCTTTGTATATTTTGGTCAGAGCCTCTTTCATTTCGATATGCCTTGTCTCGCATTTCGATAGGTCGCTATATTTCGATATATAGCGTGACCCCAAAATCTTATATTTCGATATACTCCTTCTTTGTTTTCGTCCAGTGTGTTTTGTATTTCGATATGTACTTGGAGTATATATCGATATGCTCCATCCATAAAATTGATCAGAGATTATTGATATTTTTAGCTTGGACAGGTGCAGAAGCTAGCAGTGTCGAACCCTCAAAGAAATAGAGTGATCGACCTTTGGCATAAAAACCACTATGAGTATGTTAATCATGCTTTTAATTTAAAGCTTACAAAATATGTGGAAATGTGGTTGTGGGAATGGGGAACCACCTGTGTAGATGAGTGTATATGAATGTGTAGTCCAGTAACTATGATTTAGCAGCCGTGTGGTTATGGGAAAATGTGCCAAAGCACCCTCGTGATGTGCTTAGTGGAGAAATGCAATTATGTTTCTTGAGAATTTCATATGTGTTGTTTACAGTAGTTTTCCATTCTTTAAATTATTGTATGATTTATATATTTTTGTGTTTCATATTTTTGGATGTCACAGATCTTGATAGAACTGAGAGTGGATGGTCCACTACTAGTTCGTGGGGAGTTTGACACTATATGACATAGTTAGGACTCACGTGGTCTCAACACATGTACACTTGTAGATTGTACTTAGATCAGGATATTTGCACGTATGCTTTTATTTTGGCTCAACATGTTATAATGTACGCATTGTTTCAACAGTTTCTTTTAGTTATGGCTTCTGTTGTTATTTAATTGTCTCTTTTTGACAATGCGGCTATTGTATGATTTCTTTTATTTAATGAAATCTTTTGGAAGCATGATTGGGGGAATGTAAGAGAATAAATAAAAACAAAATTAATCACATAATGACTTTAGATTGGTCGGGTAAGCATGCTTGTCTGTCGTCATCCCCATTCGATGCAACCTCATTAGAGTAGTGCAATTAGGGCGGAGGGCGACATCTTGGTATCAGAGCTAGAGGTTATCTAGTATCTGAGATGTGAGTCGGGATTGGGGAACTATGTAGTGGACATGTGAGATATGTGTAGGTAATGTTATGGCTATGTGATAGAAAATTCCCTCGATATAAATTATAATGGTTCAGAATTTTATAAATCGAATTTAAATTCCTAAAAAATTTAAAATATATCCAAAAACTTTAATATATTATTTGGGAATTTATATAAATTATTCTAAAATTATATTTGATCTTTGGGGATTTAATTGAGAATTATTTCTCAATTTATGAGTTTGTTTAATTTTATTAATTTTATTGAAAACCTATATCCTCTCCAGTTGTATTTTGAAATAGGCCTTAACTTGTTCTCTTCCGAGTGGTTGTATTTTGGTATAGGGCAGTGCCCTTGAGCATTGCATTTTGATATGCTCCTTTGCTAGAGCATTCCAGTAAGGTCTGTATATCGATATGTTGGTTGGCCCCATTGTTGTATTTCGATATGGGTTCATTTCGATATGTTCCTCCTTTTGTCTACATTTCGATATGTGGGTTGGCCGTCCGAATTGTATTTCGATATGAAATATCTTCTGTTCGAAAATTCTTCTTGCATATTTCGATATGAACCTCATATTTCTATATGAGCTTTCTTTGCATTTCGATATGAGCTTTCTTTGCATTACGATATGCATTTCTGCATATCGACATGCGTCCTTAATGAGTTTGTGCAGTAAGGTTTGCATTTCAATATGCACTGGCTGCATATCGAAATGCATATACTATTAGAGATGATCTGAGAGCTTTGCATATCAATATGCAACGCTCAGGCATATCGATATGCATCGTGTTTGGGACTTAACAGATGAGAGTGTATTTCAATATATGCCTTTTGCATATATTGAAATACATTGTTCGGGCAGTAGTTTGGGAAGTATGTTAGGGGTATTTTTGTCCACTTTGGGATCGAGTATATATATGTAATTGCTGAGAGATGAAGCCCTATTTGGTTTCATTTGGTCTCCTCCCCTCCATCCCTCTCGTAAGTCTCTCTCTCTCTCCCTCTTCTAACTCTCGAATTCCTTCCTTCTCTCCCTCTTTCTCCTTTAGTTTGATCCCTCTCCCATGATTATTTAAAGGTTTTCCTTTCACAAACGTTGACGAGCATCGTGAGGGCTTCACATTGTTGGGCCGGGATCGTGGTGGCGTGAAGATTCCCTCACCTTGAGGTTTTGGTCCACTACAATCAGATTGGAGCAGTATTAGCCCTTCAGTGGTGTTACAGTTATTTTTAGCAGTTGGATGTTTTGGCTAGTTTATTAGCCTTTTATTGATAGAGATGTTAGCCTAGTTGGGCTTACTCAGCCATTGTAGTTGTTTTCAAGCATTTGTAGCCTTATAGTTGTTTCTAATGGTTTAAAGTGTCAGATTTGTAATATCGGGTTAATTAGCATTGAGCTTCCGTTGTACTTGAGTTGGGTTCTGAGATGTGTAGTTGGTTTCATTTAGAGTTTTATATTATGAAACATTATATCTGTGAGGAGATGTATATATCTTGAGAATTATGGTGAGTTGTTATAATTGCATGGAATTTTGTGTTTGATGTCTTCTTCGTAACATTCTCCGTCCAATATTCATTTTATTTTAAATGATTATTGGGATGGGTCGTTATAGAATGCCCTTTCGCTACGGCCCATAATTTTAAAAATGCATGACCCTTTCGCCAGGGTTTAAAATGGAATGGCCTTTTCGCTAGGGTTTGGTTAACATGTATGACTCCTTTGCCAAAGTCATAAATAGAATGTATGTTGGATCCTTTTATTAGGATTAAATTTAATATGCATGGCCTTCGCAATGGTCGGGTTTGAAATGTTCAGGCTACACAATGGATGGAATTTAAAATGCTCGGTCTTTTTGCCAAGGTCTAATTCGCATGACCTCTACATTGGACAAAATTTGACACCGATAACCCTTACGCTAGGGTTGAAAATAAAATTGTATGGTCTTCGCATTGCCCAAGATTTGATATGTATAACCCTTATGCTAGGGTCGAAAATTAAAATTATATAGCCTTCACATTGGCCAAGATTTGATATGCATAGCCCTTATGCTAGGGTCAAAAATTAAAGTGCATGGCCTTTACATTGGCCAAGATTGGATATGCATAACCCTTATGCTAGGGTCGAAAATTACAATGCATCAAAAATACTTCCTAATAATTGAATGTATTTCTAACTTTTTGCTTGTGATATGAATTTGATTTTCCTTCAGGATGGCTCTACGTCACTAACCTAGGAAAAAGCCAACATTTGAGGCTAGTCCTTCGAGACACCGCTCTAATTCAGAGGCTAGTGATGAGCCATTTTCTGATATTTTATGATGGTGGCTCTAGTTTCAAGGCTGTTGATGCATGCATGCCTCGCTATGGATATTTTGAGGAGTTCTCCCCGTCTGACATTGGTAACTCCCTTCATGGTCATATAATTTTTCATGAGCTTAGAGACCTTAGCCTTATGGTTCAAGATACCCCTTTCCTGGTTCGCCTTAGTTCGCATCTGTCGAGTTTCTTAAGGGCCCAGAAAATTCTCCTATCTTTAATGTGAAATGTGTGGGTTGCCCTCGCTTATACAAAATGTGGGGAATTGGTTCCTGACTTAAATGTGAAATGCGGGTTTTGCCCTAGCTTATGCAAAATGTGGGGTTGGTTCCTGACTTAAATGCAAAAATGTGGGGTTTGTCCTAATTTATGCAGAAATTAGGAGTGTTGGAGTTCATTCCTAGTCCGAATATTAAATATGGGGTTTTCCACGGCTTGCAAATTCTTTTTATTCATTAAAACTCGAGACATCATGAGAGGTTTAATTATCAAGATATAAAAAAGCATTAAAAGTTCTAAATGCTATAAGTTTTTCAAAATATTTATGACATCTTTCAACTTGGAGTGTTGTGAATGTATGAAGTTTCACTTACATGATCTTGATTTTAGTGGTGGCCTTAATTTGAATTTCCATAAAATGTATGTTTCGACTCAACATCTGGTGTGGATTGTGTTTGAGACTTGTAGAATGAAGGGAATACATTGTACACTCAATATATAACAATGGAATTAGTGGACTCGAATGTGAGTGGTTCATATACTCTGACAGCAATGAACGATTTATGGAATCTCATCTACGATGGATCGAATGTTGCAGATAACTATGAATCATTATGTCTCTTTTTGAGTGAGAATTCTCTTTAGAGTGTTTGACAATATAATCATAAAATCTCATTAACTCTAATAGTGTGAGAAGTTTATCTTGAAAGTTCTTTAAACACGTCATGCCAAATCGAGGATCAATTAGGACTTTGTTTTTGGTTGTAATGTTTGGTAATGGATAATGTATAAGGCTAGGGTGTTTCCTATAACTAAGGGTGAGCTTCTAGTAGCCTTAGAATGCACCATTTTCTACTTTGATGACGCCATCTACCCTTTCTCTCTCTTTAAACATGAGGTTGACAGCTTCGAACTATTCTCACATCTCACTAGTTTTTTCCAATAGATCTTCTTGGTCCTTTTGATTTTGTTTGTTTTTCCATTTTCGTTGTAGTCTCCTTTTGGGTTTTGACTATATTGGATTTTTATTTTCCTTTTTGCTACAGTCTCCTTTCAGGTTTTGACTGCATCGGATTTTTTATTCCATTTTTTCATGGTTTCCTTTCGGGTTTTAACTGTGTTGCATTTTTTATTTTTGTCGTAATCGCCTTTCGAGTTTTGACTACGCTGATTTTTTTGTTTTCTTTTTCTAATAGGACAAGATTCTTTAGCCCATTTCGAAAGTCATGAGCATTTACAGTGCGTTGAAGAAGAAAAGTATTTAGAGAGAAGACCATTTTTTGTATTCCCCTTTATATTTTGTAAGAAGGAGGTGACGGTCATTGTGATCATATATATTGTAAGATGATGATATTTTTTATTTTTTCCCGACTGCCTTTTTTAGAGGATAGAATACATTGAGGTAGAGAGGAAGAATTGAATGCGCTTTGCTCAATCCATTTGGAATATCTACAGGAAGAAAATGTCTTCATTAAAATCACGATCACTATATTTTATAAAATAACGCTACACATCAGACATAATGGCATTTGAGCATCGCATTATAGGAATTCCTTTCCGTCCATTTATGAGAGGAACACGTCCCCTCTAGTCAACATCTTTATGATAGTCATGGGTAAATGTTCCCTTCGCCTCCTCTTGAATGAACACGATTAACTTTAGGACAAAATCCCCTCCTTGGAAAGCTCTCGGACGCATATACTTGTTGAAGCTTTTGGAGTGATAGATGGCTACCACTTTTTTCTCGTCTCAAAAGCTAATCATGGAGAGCCTTTACCCGTTCTGCATCATCAAACATTATTTTGAGAATTGTGTGCATGTCAAACATTTACTCGTCCCTAGATCGTATGACTTAATCAAATAAAAGTTTAAAGGCTCAAAGTGGTAAAGTAGGGATTTTGTAATAGAATTAAATGGTCAGACTTAAAATATTAAAGATGGTCTAAAATCCTATCATCATCATGACATGTTTTATTTTTTAATACTTCCAAGATTTTGATGATGAGACATTATAATGTTTGACTTATTTTGGAAGAATTGGAGATTTCTGACGAGTATGTGATTTGGTTTATGGAAAAGGGGAGCACGTCATTTTGATATGTGGAATAATCCTCTTCAAAGGATGGTAGACTCAAAGCTCACTTGAATTTAATTTAGATGACATATCATTCTGATTGCGGGTGAATGTGGAATAACCCTATACAATGGATGAATTGGTTTAAAACTCATCTAGGTTTGACGTCTCCACATATTTTTTATGGTTTTCAAACCATTGATACCTTTTAGTCAAAATCATGTAAGTACACCTAAAATGTGTATGTGAGTTTTTTGTTAGTTATGGATGCCGCAAGAATATTCAACAAAACTTATCATAAATAAATTTAATTACTAAGGCACATCTTGAAATAATCTAGCTCATATATATTTGTTCAAACCAAGTTCTTCAGAACTTTTGTCTTTCGGTCTATAAAGAAAAAGATTCACAATCATTATTTATTTTTTGTATGGGTGGAAAGTCAACCACCATATATCTCGACCAAATATGAGGATTTTTACATTATCAATGGGATTCGCTCTATTCCCATGATTTGTTTTTGAAGAGGACAGAGACTGTTGCCAAGCAATACATAGCTCTATCTTCAAATCAACCATGAAAGGTTACTCTTAAAAACTATTACCCTAGATTTATGATTTTCAGCAGGCGTTTTTTCTTAGAAAGCTCTCACATGCTTTCAATTTACTGCATAAACTCATTCTCTTACTTGGCATAAAAAGGTGGTGAAACATCATGGTGTGATAGTTTTGTCGGATATTGGTTATTTTTGAAATTAAGTAAATAAACTGGGTATAGATTTTTAATTTCTTGGGGAGTCAACCACCCCTATACCTCAATCAAGTGTGAGAACTTTCTAATAAAGGCAGAGACTATTGCAAGCAATATATAGCTTCGCCTTCTATTTGAGCATGAGAGGTTACTCTTAAAACCATACCTTATCTTCATGATTTCAGCAGCTGTTTTCTTGTCCAGGTAGCATTTAGAGGATTAAAATTATTGCATGAAAACCCAATCACTAAGGTAGCATGAAACAGGTGGTGAAATATCATAGTGTGACCATTTTAGTTAGAGGTTAGACATTACCTTAGGAATCATGACTATTCCCTCCACTCCTTCCAACAGGAAGTAAATATCAACTTAGTGATATCTTTAATTGGGTGGTTGGACAACATATTTTCTTAAAAGTTAATTACTTTGCTATCGATTAGGTCTTGTACCTTATGTTTCAGGTTCCAACAATTATAGTATCATGGCCGACTTGGACAGAATGGTAGGTGCATTTCTTATCCCTTTGATGATTTAGAGAAGGGGGATTGGCCATATGTGTTTACAGAATGGGAGCTAGATGGCCTGAGGTGAGCAGACATTGGAATATTTCTGTCATGTGTTTGGATAAAGGTGTGAAATTTTAGCTCGCTAATTTCTTCGTGGAAATGGTATCGGATTTCTGGGAAAGTCATTTCGTGGTAGTGGATGTTGATATAGTGCTAGAGGAAGTGCATAATATAGTGATGGCGCATATGGTCCAGAATAATTTTGTTGGAAGGTTTTTCTGGGTGTTTGGGTATCAGGGTGTGAATGGGATGAACCATTGTTGGGATGAAAAGGAAATGCTTGAAATGGATTGGGAGTTGAGGGGGCTGCCCCAATATTAGTTTGTGGAAAAATTTTCCCCAGTTATTTTAGAATCTTGGGCAATAATTGCCCATGTCCCAGTGAATAGTTGTAGTATGGGTGGAGGGAGGAGAGACTGTAATTGGGTTATCTTGGTTAGAAGAGCTTGTTTCTTGATTTTGAGATCCTGATTTTCTTTCCAAAGTGCCTCATGTTCGGCCCAGGACATAATTTCAGACTCATTATAGCAGTATGCATAATTTTTTTCTCATTACCATTGTTTGAGTTATAGAGTGAGTGATCCTCCTAGGCGGAGACTGAGAATGAGCTTGTCGGTTCGTACTTCAACATTGACAAACAAAAATTGTTCACGTCCCGTACATAGAAAAATGGGTTTTAGGTATTGGGGTGACATATGGACTTTTAAAATTACAACTTAAGAATGCACTGACAGACATAAAGTCTAGGGTAGTATTTCGGGTTGAAATCTTGGATAAAAAATATGTTTCACAAGTCCATAATGTATGCTAGCCATTATTCCTAAAAATGTATGTTTTTAGTTTTTGATTTTTTAGAAATAAATTTGGTTGGATATTAACAAAATACATATAAAGGACTTCCTTCACTGTGATATGTTTTCTAATAACGCAAATAAGGTTTTGATTTTGACTCTTTTTAGGCCTTCTATATGTAGCATAAGACTTTGGATATGCAACCTAAAATGTTTATTGCTCATAAATCTTCAAACCTCTGGCTTCAATGAAGAAACCCATCTTTGGTTATTGATTTGGTTGGGGCATTCTTTTCTGCAATGGCTACCATATAGGTAGTGTGACACTTACTTTGAACTTCTGAATCTAAGGGTAAAATGGGACACATCCATCTGGGCGGTCTAACCTCCATTCCGAAGGGATAATGTTGAATGATACATGATAAAACAAATGCAATTGTTTGTTTTTGAAAATTGAAGAAATCCTTCACAGATATATACTATTCTACCCTACAAAATAAATGGTTAGAAATAATTCATTGCAAAATAAAAAATTAGCGTGCCAAGATTTTTTTGTTAGCATTCCTGAAAAGATCGCACAAAATGGATATTAGTAATAGACCGAGAAATGATTGAATCTTGGTTAAAGGTTGATTTCAAAAAAACTAGAAGCCGAAATCCTCTAGTCCCTAGCGGAGTCGTCAACTATCGTGCCCCAAATTTTTCTCCATCCTAAATCATGCGGGAAGAAATTCCTTGGTTCCGATTTGACTCAAAAAATGCAACGATTTGTTTAAAAATGATAATGATAGTTGGAACTTGAAAATTTCAAATTAATAAAATTTGAATTTGTCGAAACAAAGTTATATTCAATTATTAATTTGTTTGAAGTCGCCACTCAGCATGAAGTTATGGTGTGCCAAGACAGCGATTTGATTTTTTTTGATTTGCATAACCAAAGTTGGATTTGGAGAATTTCTATTATGAGTACGAAAAGTGTTAGGCACCCTATATCACCCTTTAGTACTTCATTTTTCAAAATAATATTTTAACCAAATTCAAATATTCTCATGCAATAGAAAATAATGTGTGAAATGGAGAATGGAGGAATTGTAAAGAATAAAGAATGATCTTATAATGCATAACTTTGAATTGAATGGGATTATGAAAGTTTTGAATATGTACAAGACTACAATGGAT
>NMUG010006511.1:0-12550 GCA_002855965.1 Monotropa hypopitys | reverse complement strand
TAAAATTTTCAAGAACTTCATCTTTTGAATGTAGTAGATACACATGACATTATTTATAGTAATCATCTATGAATGTCACAATTTTGTTTTACCTCCTCCAGTAGGGGTGCTATGCATATCGCATACATCACTATGAACAAGTTCTAATAAAGATGACATTCTAGTAACTTTAGGAAATGGTAATCTAATTATCTTTGTAAGTGCACATATTTTACATTTTCCAACCAAATCATTATCATAATTATGAATCTGATTTAATTTAACTATATCATCCATTTTTCTAGTATTAACATGTCCTAAACGATTATGCCATAATGAAATAGAGTCAATCAAGTAAGCAGAACTAGCAACTGTATTATTGATGTTAAGTTTGAACATACCCTCATATAAATAACTTTTCCCAACAAAAGTACCATTCTTAGACAAAACAAATTTACCAGACTCAAAAACTAACTTGAAGCCATGCTTATTAAGCAGACTCCCAGATACCAGGTTTTTCCTAACTTCTGGTACATAGTAAACATCAATAAGCGTAAGAATGTTGCCAGATGTGAACTCAAGATCCACTTTTCCTTTGCCCTTGATAGCAGCAGTCGATGCATTTCCCATGTACAAAACCATACCCTCATCAACTGGTTCATAATCAGTGAAGGTCTTCTTGTCATTGCACACATGCTTCGTAGCCCCTGAATCGATCCACTAGTTTCCGGTATCCTTGATAATATTAATCTTAGATATGACATCCACAAAGTTACCCTTTGTCTTTGATCCCGATGCCTCTGATTTCTTCTTTTTGGACTTGTAATCCTTTTGGAAATGTCTTGGTTCACCGCAATACCAACATTCAACCTTTGGCTTTTCCCTTTCGGGTTATAGCCCCAGTCGTTGCTTTTACCAAATTTCCACTTATGTTTGCCCTTGTTTTTGGACCCTTGCCCTTCCTCAACCATGTGAACCTTGGAGTTATTAGACCCATGTTCTTCCTTTTCTTGACGCTTTGACTCTTCCTCCAACCGAAGATGGGTAACCAATTGTTCCAGCGTAAGTTCTTCAGTTTTATGCTTAAGACTTTTCTTGAAGTCTTTCCAAGAAGGAGGGTGTTTATCAATCACAGATGACACTATGATTGATTCATCCATGTTCATATTTTTTATCTTGAATTGATTAAGAATGTGTTGGAGTTTATGCAATTGATCAACCATAGATTTGTTATCTATCATTTTGTAATGCATAAATTGACTAACTAGAAACTTTTTACTTGTTGCATCTTCTGTTAGATATCGTCCTTCCAAAGAATCCCACATCTCCTTTGCAGTCTCCGTATGTCACGTCCCAGATTTTCAAACCATTTTTTTTGAAATACAATTTAAATCATAAATAGGGGATATAACCACTTGCCATCCAGATACAATCAGTTGAAGTTCTCATTACATCACAGAGAAGTACAAAGTAGAAATATAGAAATGGTACAAAGCGGAAGAAAGTACAAGTACAAGCCTACTACAACTTCTATTGAAACTGAAGTACAACGCAAAGGAAAGTACAACTAAAATAATAAGTACAAGAAGAACAACTGTAACTGAAACACTACAACTGAAACTATAACAGCCAAGCCCCAAAAAATCCAATAGCTGACTCCAACTCCAAGTCCGTCTAGCCCTGCAATACAGACTAAAAAAAAGAAAAGGAAGAGGGTCTGAGCAAACTACGGCTCAGTGAGAAAACCCCTAACTACTACCAAGCATGCGCATGCGGTGCGTGCCTACGTGTCCACAAGCAAAGTACTAGAACAGTAAGAAACCAAAGTGCACGTAGTGTAAACCTAACTCAAGGCAACCGTGACATAGACGTAATGCCAACTAAGTGTGTAAGAGTAAGGTACTCTAGGTCCAAGTCCAACCTAAGTAGACTTCAACACAACTCGACCGATCTTACCAATGAGGTAAAACAACTCTAAGCATCTACCAAGGATCCCAAACCAAAGTGACGCTATGATATCCAACAACACTCATTCCGCACTAACTATCATTATCGTTAAGTATTAGAATCATAAGTAATTTTGGATATTTGAGATATTCATGTATTTTCTATCTTTCCGTTTATTCATTTGACACTAGGCATAAATCCAAGAATATCATCATAAGTCCATTCTTAATTTATCCTTTATCCCTATTACACGTTACCAATCGTTCCACAACTTTCACTAGGACTAAATCCAAGAATATTCTCCTAAGTCCATTCTTGATTTATCCTTTCATTTCACCTTTTATCATTTGTGAATCGTATCATATTTGATGGGTTCGGCCTAGTGGTCGTCGGTACACTATCCTTTCCCCTCGTTATTCCCCAACTCGTTGGAAGGGCTACGCTACGCCCTCATTGTGCTCAACTGGTGGCGCTACCATCCCAGGAATCCCATCATAAGTCATTCCCGTTATGCACAATGTCGTGGATGGTACGACCATCCAGGGAAGTACGACCTCAGTCTATTCCCGCCAAACATTCCAGTTTTCCCCAACTCATTGGGAGGGCCCACGGTACCCTATGATTCCACATCAATGTATTCGTTAATGTTTCGTTTTAAGGGATAGATTCAAGGTTGGTATGAGTAGTCCTCGTGGGACACATCCTCCACATTTGATGTTCATTGGTTTCGTTGAACTACTTACTTAGTTTCCCAATCATTAGCTCCACCTTGGCCAATCCAAGGGAGACAACCACCAAGACCATTCAACCTCAACCGAGGGTTTCAAAACCAACATTCTACCACAACGGGGCAAAGGAATGCCCAAGTCTATCAAAATATGAAGGGAGGGACTTTGACACCCAAATCCCAATTCAATACCCACATGGCCATAACATCGAACACACGGTGTCCCATAAGTTCCAAGGGACTTATTGTGGTTCTCAAAACTCAACGTATCCAATTGTTCCACATACATGTCCTACGACAATTCAATGGTCACGATAACCCCAAAACATGATTTAAGGTTCACATGGGCATTTCGTCGAACACTTGGCAACCCTAAGCTCCAATGCCCACCAATCACCCTACAAGTCACCCGAAACACAAGTCATCCCTCTCACAAGAATTTCATCGAACACGTGATGCTCATATTAGCCTCGGGTGATACGTAGACTCAATTGACCATAATACAATCCTAGGACCCCATCAATTTGACTCAAAAGCCCCTTGGGCATTATATCGAACACCTAGTGGGCACACGATCACTACTCAGTTCCATCACAATGTAGCTCTAGGTCTCGAAATGCAATCTACACACTAAAATTACCAAATCGAAAACTACGTACACACACACACACACTCGATAATAGTTAAGAATTTACCCACCAGAGATTCGCTGGAGCTCCAAGGTCGCCGGAAAACGTCCTTCATACCACCGCAAACCGAAATTGTAGATATGTAGATCAGGAAGCACTCGTCGATGTTAATGAAGGGCAAAATCTATAAAACCCAAACATTAGCCATGAAATCAAGAGAGAGAGGGAGGAGAAATAAGTTTGAGAGAGAGAGAGGGAGGAGAAATAAGTTTGAGAGAGAGAGAGAGGGGAGGGACTTACGGATGGGAGAGGAGGAGAGGTGCATTCTGGGCTCAAAAATGCCCTCAACACGTTCACAAACATATATATATATACCCCCTCACTTGAAAGGACCAAAGTATCCTTAATGGGCATAAAAATCTACCAAACAACATCTTTGCCCCGGTGAAAATCTCACTTGTACCGGTGCAAACTTGCTAAAAATTCGAACAGAAGGTTTGTGCACCGGTGCAACTTACCTCTGCACTGGTGCAAACTTGTTCTGCTTAGATTTCACAAGTTTTCCCAAAGCAACGACCATAACTTTTTCGTCCGAATACCGATTGAGTTGATTTAAATTGCGTTGGATTTGTAATGAAATTCTCTACAACATTGATGAGGAATACATTCACGTTCAGAAAATACTTCAGGGTCACAATGGGCTTCGAAAGCCCTCGACACATTCCCGGAACAACCCAAGGCAACGCCAACCCACCATCGGGGACTCTAACTACCCTGAACCATTCTCAAAAGTTTAAATCACAAAATTGCATTCTAAGACCACCATATAACCTTCCCAAGTCTAACACCACTTCATTTCGAAACCTCAAGGATTAAACATTCATACTAATTACCCAAGTTAACCTTACTTCACTTTTCGACCTCAAGTACATCAATCACCTCTAGGCTCATCTAACATTATGATTTCAACATCTATACCTCAGTGTCAAACCCAAATGTTATTAAAGAAATATTAATTATTTACACGAAATAATAAAAAGGATTTAACGAATGATACGGGTATTACAAAATCTTGTGTCAATTGTCGAAGAGACTTAGACGCCATGATACCAGATAACACCGTTTTTTGATTATTGGTGCAAAAATAGTAAAAGATGGAATATGACAGTAATAAAGGAAATGCTTCGAGGCACGCTAAAGTATTGCTTTCCGAAAAACAGTGTTCGCCCCCACCAGTTTGTGTGCACCTGGTTACAGCAAACAGGTTTCGAGGATACAACAAAGCAGTATTCTGCATGTGTCTGCACAGACGAAGGACAGACTGAAAACAGGATCAAAGAGTTGATAAAAACCGAGTGACTATAAACCCGTTTCTGCATATAAACGGATTAACAGTTGACAAAGAGGAGTAGACAGAGAGAGTTTTATTTTTCCTTGTTCGTAAATTAGTGAGCAAGAGTAGTTTAAATAGAGATGTCAGTGCCTTTTGGGAAAGAATACTTCTCTTTGAAAGAGATGCCTTTTGGAATGGAATGCCCTTGGAAGATGACTTTTGGAAAAGTATACACCTCTATGAAAAAGCACACCACCTGCATGAAACAATGCACCACTTCGACGTATCCTTTTGAAAGTATATATTATTTTGAGAAGCATGTCTTTTGGAATGGGTTGGACCCATTTGAAAATACATATTCCATGAAAAGACATACCTCCTCAAACAATTAGTTACTTTCATATTCATTCAAAGATAAACACCCAAAATCAAAGTCATTTATTTTGATAAATTACAATAGTTTTATGCTGGTACATCACACTATTGAGTGATTTACTTTATAATTACCTGAATTGGGTGTGACAACCAGAATTAAAGCACTAAAATGAAGTGAGGATGACGTATCTAACTGGTCTTCTATGGATAATCTGAGAAAGCATTGGAGAAGCACGCAATCATACGAATGGAGAGAATCCAGAAAATAGGAAAGGAGGAGAATGAAAGAGGAAAGAGTTAAACGAAATTCAAAATAGCCACCCTATAATCCTGGTCGTCCTTTATAAAGGATACATCAATGATCAAAAATGAGATACGAAACACCAAAAGATGCACCTATCAATCACAAGAATGACACATGTCCTATATAATGAGTAAACCGACAAGCGCGTTTAATATATGTAACTGACTAGGGAAAAGTGTCCACCATTCTGAAGTCATCGAGTATTCTATTGCTTACGACATGGGCATGAGCTCAGGAACAAGGAAGCAATTGATAAGAGAACCCGATATCATCAAGCCATCTCAAAACAGGAGCCTAAGCGAATAACTCCACAAGATATTAGTCACGACTAGGTTTGGTCAATTCTACGCCAAGCATTTTCAGACTCAACGAATCGACACAAAATACCTCCACAGTGGTTCATCCTACGGGATAGGCCATAAAGAAATGAGGAAGACATCCTAAGTTATAACTAGCATAGATTGTATTTCTCATAAATCATTTGCAACTTGTGTCGCATGACATCAATTACGTTACAAATAAAGAAACATCTAATATGAAATATGTTACATATAACATTATCCCCACGTTTTCTTCATTAATGAATTACAATTTGGTAATCCTACAAGGTAAGTGGACCATCTATTATACCACACAAAGTTGTCTCAGTCATACATTGATTTGTCTCAGTCATATATTTGTGTCAGTCATATCTTTTCGACACGTCACATCTATACACAATCTATTATACATTTTAGCTCTTTGTCCCAGTCATATTCTCAATTTGTCTCAGTCATACAATTCTATCACAGTCATACAATTCTATCACAGTCATTAATCTATACATCCACCCCTTTGTCCGAGTCACATTTTTATGTCCCAGTCAGCGTCTTAGTCACATTTTTTTGACATATCACACAACTCTTACAATTCTCTTCTAAATACACGGGCCCCGTGTGTGGCCCCACGTGTGGGGCTCACACGGGTCTCAAAAAACGTGCCAACGGCACATGTCACCGCTCACACTTTTTTGACACGTCACACAACTCTTAAAATTCTCTTCTGAATACACGGGCCTGTGTGTGGCCCCACGTGTGGAGCCCACACGGGCCTCAAAAAAATGTGCCAACGGCACGGGTCGCCGCTAGTCTATTATATAAGATAGAATGATATGAGCCCCACACATTTTTCATATACATTTTTATACACATTTTAATACATACATTCTCTATATATTTTTCATATATATTTATTATATTTATTATACAAAATATCTTGGTATGAGTTCAATACATTTTTCATACACATTTTTATACATATATTTTCTATACATTTTTCATACACATTTATCATGAGTGCCGAAGACACGAATCAGTGCCAAAGACACTACTAACACCTAAAGTTTTATTATACCCTTGAATATTGTGTTAAGTTTTTTATTCGAATGCATGAATTAGTGCTGAAGGCACTATTAATACCCGAAGTTTCATCGTACTTTTAGTTATTGTATTACACATTCTATTATGTCGTCCCATACCATCGACACAGACTATCACTAGTATATAAACACGAGTTAGGAAATGATGAATGTGATTCTCATTTATTTAGTTTGGAATTTATTCATTTAGTTTCGAAATATACCCAAGCTTGAATGACATACCCTATCTGTTCCAAATAATTATGCGGAATTGCGTTGAAGAATTAACTGGGATCTTCATAAACACTTTTATGACGAACCAAAGTTCCTTAATCTGAGACGTCCGTTTTCATTATAATTTCTAATTAAAACAATTTAATTACACCAACTGGGTGGCCAACGCCTCCAGTTAATTGTTGCAAGAAGCTTCGACTTCTTCAGCGTTTGCTTCTTTGAAATCCCATGGATGTATCAATGGGAGTGAGATGGAGAAAAAGTAAACCCTAGAAAGAAAGATTTTGAGAAAAATTAGAATCGTGCAATCTTTGGAGACAACGGTGTTGCTATTTTACCAGTCTTCAACTCAAAGATCAATCGTATGCTCTGATTGAACAAAGGCTACAAAGAACCGATCGCGAGAGAGAAACGTGAGTCTTGAAATGGAAGTTAGAAAAGAGCCGCTGATAATCACAGACAAGAACGAGATGAGGCAGTGGTCAAGGTCGATGAGAGCCGAAGGAAAGACCATAGGGTTGGTCCCCACCATGGGTTACCTCCACGAGGGTCACCTTTCCCTAATCAGAGAATCCCACAACCGCACTCACCTCACAATTGTCTCAATCTATGTCAACCCAGGTCAGTTTTCTCCCTCTGAAGATCTCTCCACATACCCATCTGATTTCCTGGGTGATATCGACAAGCTGAAGTCTATTCCTGGTGGGGTTGATGTTGTGTTCCATCCCTACAGTTTGTACGACTATGGTGGGCAGGGAATCGAGAGAGAAGTGAAGAGAGAGAAAGGAGGGGTGGTGACGTCCTGTGTGGAAGAGACGGGATTTGGCCATGAGACATGGGTTAAGGTTGAGAAGTTGGAAAAGGGCATGTGTGGTAAGAGTAGGCCTGTGTTCTTTAGAGGCGTTGCTACTGTTGTGACTAAGTTGTTTAATATTGTCGAGCCTGATGTAGCCATATTTGGGAAGAAGGATTACCAGCAGTGGAGGATTATAAGGCGAATGGTGAGTTTTTCTGAAGATGTAATTATCCTTTAGTTTGTTGGATTTTTGATTTGCTTGCTTCTCTATTAATTCCTTCTTTTTATTTAGCAAAGGATGGTAACAGTAGAATCTAGCATTTGGCGAATTGTTGATTGTTGAATACTTTTAGGCCTTCATTCCTTTCTGTGCGTTTTCCAGAATCCTATAATTGTTCACATGAACTAAGAGTGCCGATAAATAAGTTTGTTGGAAGAAATATGAGAGAGAGAGAGAGAGAGAGAGGATGCACGGTGTAGGGTATTGCTTATTTCCACATCTATTCTAAAAAAATGGTGTACCCCACCATTGAGGGCCCCACACTGCCGCCACCCAGAAGCTAGTGAGAGAGTAAATCCGGGCTTACCCAGCAATCCCTATGTACGTGACCTTGCCTGTACACTGTACGCACCAGGTGAAATTCCTGGGACTTCGTCTCCAATATGTTTCGAACCTGGATCAGCAAGGCTGAGATCTCCAGCCACGCCATGCTACCACTGGGGATACACCCGTGGTGTCGCATCTATTCTAACATAGAAAGTGAGAGGTGTATCCCAATTTTCAAGTTGTTTAGATTTTTGAATTTCCAAAACTACCCTCTAAAAATAAATATTTTACCCTTTAAACTAAACCAGTAACTATCCATATGTCCCTCTCAAACTACTCCATTTCGATTTGGATTTTGCATATTTCAACATAATTCCACTTGCCAACCTCTAGTAAATAGTAATGCAGCAGGGATTTTAATATCTGAGAGAGAGAACGTAACTTCTAACTTGTTCTTTTCTAGGATGTTTCCTCCTCGTTTACCTTAGAGTGTTATACATTGCATTGCGGCTGTATAAATATTGTGAACACCAGTTGATCGCTTAATATTTTGTAGTTGTAGAGGTCAATGTTTCCCACACACCCATTAATGGGTACCAACTGTGCGTTGATTTTATAGAGGTCAATGCTTATTCATAAGTGGGAAGAATTCGTCAACAACTTTGATTGATTCGTTCCTCTGTTTTTGTAGTATCTGAAAGGATGCTATGATGATATAACAAAGTTATGTTCCTGTCAGTTGGGGAAGGCTGGAGCAGTTTGAGAGGCTACTATTGGGATAGGGAAGAGTGGCGTAATGGCTTGGTTCTTAGGCTTCTATGGTTTAGAACAGTAACAGTTTCATTCCTCTTTTGAAGGGTAGTTGAGTTTTCTCCTTTCTTTTGTAGCTGGTAGAGGAGTGAATCTTGCAGTCAGTGCCTAAAGTCTCGGTTCACATTTCCTTCAATGAGATATGATGCGATCTCTCGGCTAGAGGAGATGCTGCCGATAGTTTGTAAAAGATAAAAAGCACGAGAATAGGAAGATCCTTGACCTCACAAATCTAACAAACAAAGGAGGCATGCGTAGAAAGAAAGCAAGATCAACCTCTGGCTGACTTGCGAAAGATAGATAGGAGTAAGCACTACATCTTACGTGGTTGGTACTACCTTCCAGCTCTTGTACAACAAGCATTACAAGTGGGGCCTTGACTTGAATAGAATTTTATGGACGTACTTTGCACTTTGCTAATCAGTATAAGAAACCTTTATATCTCTGTGTTCTTTCTCTATTTGCCTGTATGGATTATTGCTCGATCTGATCTAACTTAACTGATAGAAGCTGGACATGTAGTTTCTATTCTGACCAAACTCCTTACTATAGCGCACAACCTCATATCATGCCCTTCAAGAAACCAACCCAAGCCCTATAAATTTCAGGAAAAGAAAATGATCGTATTGGTTTTAGGTTTAACTCAAAATTTTCATAGGATTTAGGGTTTACTGAACCAGCTGCAAGTTAATTAGTAGTAGTTTTTGTCTTCTATTTTAGTTGAGGTTCGTTGTTGGACTTGTGTTGTGCAATACTGATACTTTGGATGCTGAATGAAAGGAGCATGGTAATGTGCACAGAAACTGATTTGGTTCTTTGGGTCTACCATCTCTGATGCCTTTTGATTTTTATTTGGGGGCATGATTTCGTAGCAAAACCTCCCTTTAGCGACTCGTTTTTTATAGTATAGGGGGACTACTATTTCAGTGATTTTATGAGAACAACCATTTTTTGGATATTGATAAAGGTTAGACCTGTCTCCAATCATTCCTCCGCCTATGCCCTCAATGATTGAGAACTACATGAGTTATATTGTACTGGATGTTGGACTTGTATAGTTGAAATGCTAATATTTGGTTGGGAAGGATAATATGATCTTTTCTTTCTTTAACAAAGAAGACAATGTTCATTTTTTGTAATGTTCTAATTGATTCTCTTTCAGGTTCGGGATCTTGATTTTTCCATACAAGTGATTGGTTCAGAGATAGTACGAGATGCTGATGGCCTGGCAATGAGCTCGCGCAATGTGCACCTCTCACCTGAAGACAGGGAAAAGGTTTTTAATGCAGTGCCAATCGAAGCAAATGATGTGTTAAATTTGTTCTGTGATCTCTCTATTTTCTTTCCCTCTGTGAGAATTTCAAATATTAAGTTTGATGCTCAAACTTTGTTGCACTATCCTGCAGGCCTTGTCGATAAATCGATCGCTCTCCAAAGCTAAATTGGCTGCAGAAAATGGTAAAGTTAATTCCAGGGAGTTGAAGGATTCAGTCGTCCAAGCAATACATGAAGCCGGGGGAAGAATTGATTATGCAGAGGTGAGATGTATATGTATAAATTGTCTGTTTCGTGTCTTGATTATGCAGAGGTGAAATGAGTAATTTAAACGAAAATTTTCAAAAATAAAGTTAGATTTTCACGGAAGGAATGCAACAATGCAAGTATGTAAGTAATACTAGTGATAGCCCGTGCCGATGGCACAGTGCGACAGAATAAAAAAGTGCAACACAATACCTAAGAGTACGATAAAACTTCATGTGTTAGTAGTGCATTCGGCATTAATTCGTGTCTTCAGCACTAATGATGAGTGACAACAGAATAGAAAGCGCAACACAATACATAAAGGTACATTGAAAGTTCAGGTGTTAGTAGTGCCTTCGGCACTCATGATGAATGACAGCACTCGAACCGTGTTTTCGGTATAGAAAAATTTGTGAAAAACTAAAAAATTCAAAATTGAGTAAAAAATCAAAATGATCATTTGAATTCAATTACAAAAATCCAACATTTATGTAGTTAAAGAAAAAATAGAATCAAAATAGTTTTTGTAAAAAACAAAAAAAATATTTTTAAAATTGTTTTACAGTTTTTTTGTTTTTTCAAAATCATATTATGGCATGTGGCAAAAAATTTTCCTGTTTTGTTAATAATGATTTCTTCACCATTTTTTGCAAAACAAAAAATACAAAAGAGAACTCGCAAATGGTGATGTGGGATATTGTAAAAAGGACAAATCCATTACATCTCTTTTTTGTTACAAAATATAGTTTAAAAATCCGAAATTTAAACGCAAGGAAAAAAATGCATTTTTAAGCTAAAACTGTGAGCTGACATATACAAATTCACCTCAATTGTCGTTTTGAAAAAGAGTAGTACTACCAAGTCAAAGATAGGTCTTCCTAATATGTTGCCGTAGAAAAACCCCACATCCTCCGTATCCATCTCTCTCTCCACAACCAACTTCAAACCCTGAACGCTGTGTACCGTAGATTTTAATCTAATTGCTTAAAATGTACCGCCAATTATATTGTGATATGTGGCACTTTACTTTCCTATAAATACCTTCATTACACTTTGTTGGCAGACCTTTTGTATTTCTGTTTTAAGTGGTTCCTTAACCACTTTGGGGGAGTTGGTCCCTCTTGAAATTGTCTGCACGTTACTGGAAAGAAAGCATTTCTCATTTACATTAGGAAGAACCTTCCATTCGTATCCTTCCAATCCCGAATTTCTCACCATTGTGCTTGTACTTGAGTCATTTATGTTATACGAAAAAAAGGCTTCGGTCTGTTGGGAAGGTGTTACTTCTAGGAGCATCTTACCTGACAATAGGGACGCGATATACTCAATTTCCTCTCACATTGAGCTAGTTTGTACCAACTCTCTTAGGTTTTAAGATCTTGTGCTAGCATCATGCATTTATGTGGGTCTTAATGTCTTTTTCTTTGCAAACAGATTGTAGAACAAGAAAGTTTGGAAGCAGTGGAAGAGATTAAAGGTGCTATAGTGTTTTGCATTGCTGCCTGGTTTGGAAAGGTCAGGCTAATTGACAACATGGAAATCTGTGTCTGAGGTACTCCGCCTTGGATACACACCACAAAATCGTCCACGCGAATCCAAACGAATGTGCTCGTGTCTCGTTCTTGATTGTTTGTGTTGGTATTTCAGAAATCAATGAAATGGCGTTTCATAAACCATCTTCTTTGATTGATTCTTTGTTGGTGGATGATCTTGTGAAATTGTGTTACATCCCACATCGCTTAATAAGGGTGGGTGTAGGCTTGTTTATAAACCTCTGGGCACCCTCCTCTTGCAAGCAGGTTTTCATGTGTGAGTTTTACCCAAGACTCATAAAATTGGTATCAGAGCCAAACCACAGAGTCCGCCCCGCACAACACAGACTCGACGGAACCCACAGAGTCCCCAATGAACGGGAGCGTGGTAAACCGCTGTGGGCGTCGGATGCGGAGCAT
>NMUG010006510.1:0-12550 GCA_002855965.1 Monotropa hypopitys | reverse complement strand
TGGGTTGTTCTACTTATCGTACGTTGGATTGGTTACCTTTGGGATTGCACTTACTATCACGAGTGAGAGTGTCAGTTTACCTTGAGGTCTTGTGGTTGTTATTGTTCTTCTGTGCCTTAGGTTCTCTCCTTTCCCCTACCCTTGTGAGGACACTTAGGCATACATTCACATGTGTGCACTTGCTAGTAGTTAATGGTTTTCCTGCTGAGCCATGGAATGCTCAAACCCTCTTTATTTTCTCTTTTTAGCCTATTTGTAGGGTGCTGTTCGTTAGTAGATCTTGGAGTCTGGCCAGCTGCTGGATCCCTTTGGAGTCTGCAACTTTGGTTCTCTTCTGGACCTCATGGTTACTTGTTTGTACAACTTCGTAGTTTCAGTTGTTGTAGTGGATAGCTGTTGTACCCCTTTTCTCCTTCTTTTAGTTGATCAATTGTAATAAATTCAGTAGATGTACTTTCTCTCTTTTTTGTATCATTTGTAATGTAAAGAATATTCTACTGATTGTGATTGATAACAATGATTAACACCCTCCTTTTTTATATATGTCTTTCAAAAAAAATATGCTTGAAATGTTTTCATTAAAATCGAGGGGTGTTACAGTAAACTCTTGGATGAATGGTTTACTCCTTCGACATCTCTGACGTGCCAAAGGAGGTGCTAAAATACAAATGAACTTGCAATAATTATGAATTACGACTAATTTTCTAAGCCGCGTGTTACAACTCTCCCCTACTTAGAAAATTTCGTCCCCGAATTTTAAAATACCTAGATCAAATAAATGAGAATAGTGCTTCTGTATAAACTCCTCAGTCTCCCAGGTTGCTTATTCTACGTTTTGATTTCGCCACAACACTTTGACTTGCGGTATAATTTGATGACGCAATTCTTGTTCTTTCCAATCTAGAATCTGTACTAGTCCTTCAATATATGATAAGTCTTCCTTTAGTTGCATCGGTATGAATTCTAATACATGAGAGGTATCATACATATACTTTCGCAACATCGACACATGGGAGACATCATCCAATCGTGCCAATTCAGTCGACAATGCTAGTCGATAAGCTGTTGGACCAACTCTGACTGTAATTTCATATGGCCCAATATATCTTGGTGAAAATTTCTTCTTACCTTTAAATCGAATAACCCCTTTCCATGACGATACTCGAATAAATACTCAGCCCCAATTCAAAATCTAGACTTCGTCACCGCTTATCCAAATAACTTTTCTGTCTATCCTGGGCTATCTTCAATCGTTCCCTTACCAATTTAACACTATCCACAGTATGCTGAACCATTTTTGGTCCTAATAACTACCTTTTACCCACACCATCCCAGCAAATTGGTATGCGACAACGATGGCCATACATTGCCTCATAAGGTGACATTCTAATGCTACTTTGGTAGCTATTATTGTAGGCAAACTCCATTAATGGTAAATATGTGGAAATTCTACATTAGATGAGAATTGATAAGATGATGCAATGCCGAGATAGATTTAGCAATGTAAGCTCACAGCATATAAGAACAGATACAACTGAACTCTTGTATTAAACTCTCAACACAGCAACTATACAAGTGATACTTCAATAAATGAAATGATACAAAATCACAAGTACTAGGCTCCTATTTATAGATTTCAGTAAACTAACTTCAACCGACATAAAAAATGTTTCTACACTACACAGCAACATTATGTGCTATTGTTTATTCTCTGACCTGCAACACTTGTCTTGCACATCTTGTAAACAGATGCTAATCCAAACAACCTTGATCTCATACTCTCAACATTCCCCCTCAAGATCATGGCTGGCTGAATGGTGATCTTGACATGACAGAAGATAACACCAGAAGCTTGATAAGCTTTATTGCCTTGTCGGTTTACCGGAAAAGTAAGACATCTTTTACAAGAAAAACAGATAAACTTTTGAACCAAACTCCATTTGCACCAAACTTCAGCCGGAGGGTCCAAAGGGTTGTCCGAACTTGTTTGGCTAAGTGCCAAGCTAAAGAACAAGGTCTGGTTGCTTCGGCAAGCCAAAGGAAGGGCTGCCGAGCTAAAGGTAGTGCGATCAAGTCTTTTGAGGGACTTGCCGAGCTGAAGCACCAGGACCGAGGTGCTCCGGCAGAACTAAGAGAGGTCTGTCGAGCTAATGATAGTGCAGCTATGTCACACTCCATAAATTTTAACGCGATTTATACCCGTTTTAGAAATTTTATCGTTTAAAATTTCGGCTAAAATAAGATCCTTTGGCCATAGGTTGGGAGATACGAGTTCCCGAAAGTCTCGGAATATACCTTCGAACCGTGGGGAGACACCTAGTCTCCATGGGTTCCTAAGGTCATTACGATTGATATGATCATTCTCGTGTGCCTTGGAGCACCGTCTCCCTTGGGTTTGCTTCCTTAGAGTCGATTGTTTCGTTTCGACTCCTCCTTGGATGGTTGAGTTTCCTTGAATTGTTGGGAGATGAGTGTTATTCCTCCGCGTGAATCTAAAGAAGCATTAGCTGTTGTGCGCTTGAGTACCTAGCTTTCTTGAAATTTTGGTGTTGCTTCCGTTGTCCCGTTGAGTTTTAGGACTCCCTCTTTGTGAATGTGTAGTGGAAATCTTAATTTAGGAAGGATAAGGCTTTTGAGGCTTGTTGGTTTTTCCGTTTTGAGGCATAAGTTTGGTTTCGTCATGTGGTTGTGTGATTTGTTAAGGCTTTCGTTTATGCATCTGCGGGTAAGATGAGGTTCGTTCTTCCTATTCCTCTTGCGACTTAGCTTTTGTGCTTTCTGTGGTAACCACACCAAACATGGGCCATTGGGCTGGGTATTCGGAGCTAGCCCGTTGGGGGCAGGCCCATTGGGGCTGGAACGGGTTGGTCGGACCAACTGGAGGGCCATTGGCCCAGCACACTACCGGAAGGATTGTCACGGATTGGCCCGACAATCTGACCCGCACACCGGGCCTTCTTGGTCAGGACATAACAGGGTCATCCCGACCCAATAGCTCTGCCGGAGGCAAATATCTATCCGGATCACAGCTAGCAAGAGCACAGCATGAGCGGATGATCCATGCCTTGCCAGGGTTTACCGGATCAATGCTATTACCGGACGCTCTCTGTTTGGATAACACAATAAGGAAACCTGGGTAAATCCCGAATATTGCGGCGCAATATCCGGGACGGTTACCACAAATCGCGCCGGACTAAGGGCGATGTGAGCAACTTATAAATATCATGCATTGCAGAACGGGTAAGGGGTTACTGACTTTGATTTCCAACAGCTATTGTCTTTGAAGATCGTTCTCTCAAGCACTCATCTAACTTAGGCATTAGAGAGCCTTTCCGGCATCCGGCGCCGGGCAGTTCTAACACTTTTTCTGTGATTGCAGGAGCCACCAGGCAGTCGTTTGGGTTCGGATCTTGGATTAGCAACTCGGATCTCGGGTACAGGAACCCACAATTGGCGATTCTGCTGGGGAAGAAGCGTTCACTCCTTGATCCATCACATTTGACTGCTAATGGCACCACCCACAGCTTCTGGACAGAGCAGGCCCAACAACCATCCGCCGGAAGACTTTATCCTCTTACCCATTGATGGAACCCCTGCTGTGAATGCAGAAAATAGTCTAGCTAATGGTACAGCTCTTACTCGGCCTCAGAAAGATCAGGGTTCCCGGGGTTATATCCGGACCTTAGAAAACCGTATCAACAAGAAGGATGAGATCATACTCGCTATCCAGGAAGATGTGCTCCGTTTGAAAGAGGAGCTCCGAGTGAGGGAGTCCCGGAGGGCAAATCGTACGGAGGAAGACCGAGGCAGGAGGAGATCGCGTTCCCCTGACAGGAGAAGGGATCACCGGCGACATCATCCGGATGATCGTAGGACCGACGTTCACGCCAATCACTTCGGTCGCGAAAGGAGAAGAAAAGGAAAGGATCCAATCGATCCGGTTCACGACAAAACTCCCCGGACCTCCGCGTTGCTACGCCTCGGTGGAAGTTCTGGATCAATGGAATGTTCCACGGGAAATTGGGAACCAGACTGGACGAGTAGTGGGACGGCCACACACGAGAGTCAGTTGGCTAGGCAGGAGAGAAAGCGCAAAGGAAAATCTGACAACAGGGCCGCAAAACGGCAGGCTTCGGTCAATTCCAGGTCCCATGCAAGGGACAGTTAGTCGGGCTGACCAAGTTCATGCACAATTGGTATGCTCACCTTTCTGTCCGGCGATCGACGCGTACCGAGCACCAGGGGCTTCTCTGTCCCTAAATTTAAGAAATACGAACCTACCTCCGACGCATATGTGCATCTGGTACATTTTCGCCAAATGATGTCCCTGCATATCACGGAGGACGAGTTCCTCTATAAGGTCTTCCCTTCCAGCCTGGGAGATCTCGGGCTCATTTGGTTCGACAAGCTCCCGGAACAATCTATCGGTTCATTCCGAGAATTGTCCCAGGCCTTCCTGGCCCGGTTCGTTACAAGTACAAAGCAGAAGAAAGAAGTGGATGCGTTACTCGCACTCCGGATGGGCAAGGGGGAATCTCTCCGGAAGTACGCAGCTTGGTACTGGGAGGTGTACAACGAGATAGAAGGCTGTTCTCCGGGAACCGTAGTTCTCTCTTTCAAAATGGGACTTGATCCCCGGAGTAGGCTGTTCGAAGATCTTACTCTCTGTAGTCCAGCAGATATGGATGATCTGATGTCCCGGATCGAAAAGCATTGCCGATTGGAGGAAGCGAGATTAGAACGGTTGAAATCTGAATCTGCGCCTACCCCTAAGTCAGGATCCGGACATAATGCCCCAAGACAGGTGAACGAGATCAAATCCAAAGAAAGGAGGGTGCCTCGGCCAGAGGAATTCCAGGCGAACGAGACGGTATTTAAGATACCTATTTACGAGCTCCTCCGGAAAATTGAAAAGGAAGATTTCTTTAGGCTACCTCCCAAAATTATGGGGCAGCCACAAGGAAAGAATGCTTCCATGAGATGTTCCTATCACCGGGACAGGGGGCACCTCACCACTAGATGCAAGGCATTCAAATCATTCCTGGAGGAGCAGGTACAAGCTGAGAGGCTCAGGGAGTACATCGACGAAGAAAAGACTGCTGCCGGACTACCACCTCCATTAGTCCGTGATGACGATGGAATCGTCCGGATCATAAACGTTATTCACGGAGCGATGGATGAAGCATCGGAGCGCAGACTGAGCGAGGAAATCAGGCAAGGTCAATACGGGAAACATGTGATGAATATAAGCTTGTCAGCAAAACGGCCAAGGGCAGACCCGGCCGGGAAATGGCGAATCACCTTCATGGAAAAAGATTTGGAAAGGGTTCAGCTCCCCCACAGCGATGCCTTGGTTGTAAGCCTGCGCTTCGGTAAAGTCCTGGTGCGGAGAATCTTAATTGACCCGGGGAGTTCAGCGGACGTAATGTATTATCCATTGTTTAAGCAGTTGAGGACGCCTCTGGAGGATCTCATCACATCCGACGTACCATTAGTCGGATTTAATGCGGCTCCGGTATGGCCCTTGGGACGGGTGAACCAGTCTGTTACGGCAGGCAGCAAAACGGTTAACACCGAGTTCACCGTGGTCGACGTACCGAGCCCCTACAATGCAATACTGGGCCGGGACTGGCTCCACCAGATGGAAGCCATTGCTTCCACATATCTCCAGGTGGTCCGGTTCAATGGTCCTCATGGACAGAAGGACATCTATGGTGATCAGATAGCATCAAAGAGATGTTACATTGCAGCAATCAAAGGCAAGACAACGCCGGCACGGGTTCATTGGATAGAGACACCCGATGCTCCGGTGCTTGAAGATGTTGGCACGGAGTCCACAGACAAGTCAATTGAAGAGTTAATCCGTGTTCCGGTAGAAGAAACGAGTGAACGCTTCTTCCTCATCGGGTCGGCCATGCCGAAACAGGATCAAAGCGACATGCTTCAAAAGCTAAGAGCCAATATCGATGTATTCGCATGGACCCCCTAAGAAATGCCAGGGGTTAGTCCGGATTTAATCTGCCACCGACTCAACGTTGACCCAGCGTACCGGCCTGTCGTGCAAAAGGCTCGCCGGTCTGCAGCAATACATATTGAGGCGGTCATTGAAGAAGTGTACAAGTTGCTGAAAGCAAATGCAATCCGGGAGGTACAATATCCAATCTGGTTGGCTAATACAGTCGTCGTCAAAAAGAAAAATAGGAAATTTAGGGTTTGTGTTGATTACACAAACCTTAACGATGCATGCCCAAAGGACCCCTTCCCAATACCACAGATTGATCAACTCGTGGACGCAACAGCCGGGCACGACCGAATCAGCTTCATGGATGCCTACCGAGGGTACCACCAGATTGCTATGTACCCCCCGACTCGGAGAAAACGGCGTTTATATCACCCCGGGGACTTTATTGCTATCAGGTGATGCCTTTTGGATTGAAGAATGCCGGGGCAACGTATGAGAGAATGGTGACAACCATGTTCCGGTCTTACATTGGCCGGACCATGGAGGCATATATAGACAATATGGTCGTAAAAAGTAAAATGGCCCGGGACCACCTACAAGACCTGCAACAAATTTTTGACGTACTAAGGGAACACCGGCTCAAACTCAATGCGGAAAAATGTGCCTTCGGTGTTGGCTCTGGTAGATTCTTGGGACATTTGGTTACCAGGAGAGGAATTGAGGCGGATCCAAATCAAATCTGAGCAATCCAGAATCTTCAGGCTCCCCGGACAATAAAAGAAGTCTAGAAGTTGACAGGGATGGCAGCAGCATTAAATCGATTTATTAGTCTGTCCTCCGACAAGTGCAGGCCATTCTTCGACCTCATTAAAAAATCAAGCAGGAGAAACTTCCAGTGGACGGAGAAATCCAGACAAGCCCTGGAGGAACTGAAGCAATACCTCACCGAGACACCACTGCTAACTTCTTCGAAGCAATACGAGAACCTGTTTCTCTATTTGGCCGTGTCGCAACACTCGGTTAGCTCTGTTTTGGTACGACAAGAAGGGCAGAACCATCTTCCGGTCTACTACTCAAGCAAAACTCTGCTTGATGCTGAGACCAGATACCTACCCTTGGAGAAACTAGCCCTGGCGCTTGTCTCGGCATCACGAAAATTGGCTCCTTATTTCCAAGCCCACGCGATCACCGTCCTGACAGAGTATCCTTTAAAGGCCGTGCTCCGGAAAGCAGACCTGTCTAACAGAATCTCAAAGTGGGCTGTGGAATTGGCTAACTTTTCGATCCAGTATAAACCCCGGACTGCCATCAAAGCACAAGTGTTCGCAAATTTTGTGGCAGAATTCTCACCAAGGCCTACTGAACCAGACCATGCACCTACCCGGCACGAAGTAATTTCCGAAGCAGTATCAATTCCGGAAGAATTCCCCAGATGGAAGCTTTACGTCGACGGAGCATCTAACAGCAGAGGATCCGGGGCAGGAATTGTGATTCAGTCACCGGACGGAATAGTTCATGAGCACGCGATCCATCTGGACTTTTCAGCATCCAACAACGAAGCGGAAAACGAAGCCTTGCTGGCAGGACTAAGGATTGCACTGGGTTTGGAAATAACAGACCTCATGACTTACAGTGATTCGCAGCTTGTGGTCAATCAGATGACCGGGGAGTACGAGGCTCGGGACGATAGAATGGACCGATACGTTCAGCAAGCCAGGGAACTAGCAGGGAATTTTAACAAATTCACCATCCTCCAAATAGGCAGGGAACATAATGCACACGCTGACGTATTGGTCGGATTAGCCTCAGTCCACGAGTCGGAGAACCCCCGGACCATAACCGTAGGGATATTGCAATAGCTCAGCATTGATCCGGGGGAACGGAGAGAGGTCCTCAACATTAACTTGGGTCCGAGCTGGATGGATTCGATCGTGGCCTTCCTAAAAGATGACACCCTACCAGCAGACAAAAGGCTTGCTCATCAGATTGAACACAAGGCTGCACGGTACTGGCTCTCACCGGATCATAAGCTATACAAACGGTCCTTTACCGGATCGTACCTATTCTGTGTTCACCCAAGTCTGGTTTCAACCGTCCTAAACGAAATCCACGCCGGCAGCTGTGGATGTCATTCCGGAGGAAGGTCCTTAGCTCACCGAGCCATTTCACAGGGTTACTACTGGCCAACCATGCATTCGGACGCAAGGGATTTGGTCCGGAAATGTGATAGTTGCCAGAGGTTTTCCCCGGTAATCCACCAGCCGACAGTTGATCTGCAGCCCCTCACCAGTCTGTGGCCTTTCGCCCAATGGGGACTCAACATTGTGGGAAAACTTCCCGTTGCACCCGAAGGGTTTAAGTTTCTCATCACGGCTACGGACTATTTCACAAAATGGGTAGAAGCAGAGCCACTCGTAACCATTGATGAAACGGACGTCAAACGCTTTGTCTGGAGAAATCTTGTAACCCGGTTCGGTATCCCGTATGCCTTTGTGTCAGACAATGGAGCGCAATTCGTAGGAAATCTGTTCACAAATTTTTGTACGGAATACGGGATCAGATTTTTCAACTCCACGCCCTGTTACTCCCAGAGCAACGGACAAGCCGAGGCATTTAACAAGACCGTCCAGTCCGGTATAAAGAAGAGATTAGTGGCAGCAAAGGGCAAATGGGCTGAACAGTTGTACCACGTCTTGTGGGCTTACCGGACCACGCCAAGAAGACCAACCGGACAAACTCCTTTTCTCTCGCATTTGGGATGGAAGCTGTCATACCTTTGGAAGCCGGGTTACCTACCATACGGACTGAATGCTTCAGCCCGGAGAAAAATGAGCAGGCCCTAGCAAGAGACCTGGACCTGGCAGAGGAAAGACGGGACGATGCACGGATCAAACTTGCGGCCTATCAACAAGGGCTGGCACAAACATACAACCGGACTGTCCGGGTACGGACATTCAAGTTGGATGACTTGGTCTTACGAAGAACAGTAGGGGCAAACAAGAAACAAAAGCTCGGCCCAAATTGGGAGGGTCCATACCGCATCACGGATATCGTCAGCCCGGGTTCATACCGACTTGAAGATATGTCCGGAAGAAAAATCCCAAGGCCTTGGAATGCGAAGAATCTCAGAATGTATTACCATTAAAAGGGCAAGTTGTTGTCCCGGCCTATTGGCAGTGCATTTTTGTTTCTTTGTACTGAGACAATTGTAGTCCTAAATTTGAAGAATTTCATCAATTTTTGTTTCTTTAATTTCCAAGTCTTTTGGTCCGAATGGACAGCAAAGGGCTTTCGCCCCGGCCAAATATTTGGCAGATATTTTTAAAACGGTCTGAATGGACAGCAAAGGGCTTTCGCCCCAGCCAAATTTGGGCAGAATGTTTTCAAACAGTCCGGAAGGACAGCAAAGGGCTTTCGCCCCGACCAAATTTGACAGCCTCCAAACGAGCCGAAAGGATAACACACGGATCGACCAAGTAAACCTATGATGAAACCTACTCAGTTATCCGGGTAAAAATTAGGAAGCATTTGAACATCCCGGAGCAAATTACTCCGCCCACGTTCAAATGGGGGCACATATACCGGGGAAAAGAAGAAATTGAAATTGAAATTGCGTAGAAAGCACATGAGGAAAGCAACCACCATTTTATATCCATTCCATACCCACCAAAAAACTTCAAATACTTACAAAATGCAAAAACCTACGAAAGTTCCCAGTTGATAAAGCAAAAGAAAGGATTACAAGAAGTTTCGAAAAACTTGGCATCTACGGCGCACTGCACCAGCTATAATATTAAACCTCATCAGGAGGATCGTTTGCTACGGTAGAAGCCGGAGGAAGATCAGCTGCCACGGTAGAGGACGAAAGAAGAGGTGCACGTAGCGGAGAGTCTGCTGGGACAAGTGCAGCGTCCAGCCCTTGCAGGTAGCCCTTCCGAATGGCCATTTCAACCTACTTCTGATACTCGTCCCCTGCCTACGAAACCCAGCATCATAACCCGTGGCATCCGCGTCCTCTGGCTCCCCTTTGTGCCTCTCGGCATCGACAGCCCGAGCCTTCTTCTCCGCCTCAAGAGCCTCCAGGGCATCCGCATGGGCCTTCTTCTCGGTTTCCAGTGCTTTTCCCGCCTCACTCCTGGCCCGCTTAGCCTCCCTCAGCTTCTCTTGGAGCACGTTTTTCTCAGCCAGTCCGGATTTCACCGCCTCTTCCGCCTTCTTCCGGAGCCCAGTCTCTCTTGCCAAGGCAGCCTCCCGGGATACTAATTTTGTCCAGGCAGCATAAGTGCTTTGAATCCCATGCAAAATCCAGGGTAAATAAGTTAAAAATATTTTATGCGAAAATCATTCCAAATGGAAAGTGTACCTGGAACATCGCCATCAGTCCGGCCGAAAAGAGCTCATCCTCGGTCTTGGGAAGATGCTCTTCGTCTTGGGGAAGCATCACGGCTCGGGCCAGGGCATGGGCCACTCCCGGGTTAACAACCGAATCATGATTTGTTACGATCCGGTCGTTGAAGCTGAAGGTCGGGCACCACGGTGGAGGGGCTGAGGAGCTATCATCCCCCAGCAAATGCTCCAGAACTTCATCAAATTGGTCATGGGTGACTGTCTAAAACTCCAGCCTTTTGCGCTTGCTACTTGAGCCCAGGCCGGCGGCATCCGAAGGGACATTGGGAGCCTGTAGGGATGGTTCGGTAGCATGAGGAGGCAGTGGTGACGTCAGCGCCACACCCGGAGCAGGAGGATTGGGCAGCTCAAGCAGGTTCCGAGCTTGGTTCGCCCTTCTCTTCACCATCAGGGGAGTTCCGGGAGTCTCGGATTCTGTTTCGGAGGAAGACTCTACGATCACAACAGTCCGGGAGCTAATCCGGACAACAGGAGAAGCGGGGGGAGAAGGGGTCACTTGGGCCGGGGATGGGCCCTGGGCTGCCTGATCTTGATATATGAATGGTACGAAGGCCGGTACCCCAGCAAAGTAGGAACGTCCCGGGTGAAGAGTGGAAGCTCGAACAATCTCTTGATTCGGTCTTCTGCCGCCTGATTTTTTAGCCGGCTAACAGTACGGGCAACTACGAAAGGGAAGGAAACGCGATTACAAAAATCAGAAAAAAGAGGCTTAAAGGAAGAGAAGATTAGAAGTTACCTAAAGTACCGATTTGCCATGGGACGAGCTCCCTGTCGTTATTAAAATCCCCCCAGACCAATATAAACTCATTGGCCCATTGGTCAGAGTCCGGGAGGCGGTTAACCACCGTCCCGTAATATTTCCGGGTTGCCGGGAAATACCGTTGGGAAGCTTTGTTTTGGTTGATGGAGTAGATCCCGAAGAATTCTGCCAAATCAATGTTAAGGTTGAACTGACGGTTCAGTTCAACGAGGGAAAGAACGATACGGTAAAAGTTTACCGTAAACTGTATGGTGGTCAGACCGAGTGTATTTAGAATTTTTGCAACCAGTCCGGTCAGGGGAAATCTCAGGCCCCCCTCAATTATGGCCATCAAGGGAACGATGATATGTCCCCTGCGGTGCCTGACATCCGGAGCTCCTTGGGCGTTCAGGCCCACCAGCTCAACGTGAACGTTGTCCGGGATGTTGTACACCCTCCGGAATTGTCCCAAATTTTGGTTATTTGCAAAATATTCGACGAAGGGGCTGAGTCCCTCTTTCTCCGCAGTGGCCACATTTGCTTCGGCAGCACCGCCCCGGTTCCCCGATATGATACCTGACCAAAAGAAAAGGGAAGAATTGTCGGATCAATCGGTCCGGGAAGAAGGGAACCGACAGGCGTATTTTAGCAATGCCCCAACGTCATGAGCAGTGCTACTGTGCGCATTTTTATTTGCAGGGGTCAAGAAGTGGGGCTGGATGTGTCCTAAACAAAATGAAAGAAGAAAAGGAGGTGACGGGATGGTTCTAACCTGGAGATTCAAGCAAACTGACGCCCTGGATCTGCTCAAAGCACACAATCAAGCGCTGTGTTGCAGTGGTGAGAGCTCTGGGTGGCGAAAATAATGGCCTGAGAGGGTCCTTCGTTTATATAGGCGGGAAAATGGCGGTTCGCATTCAAAACGCGCGGGCACATTTTTTGAGGTGAAGGGCACCGGATGATGACACGTGGCAAGAAGGTTCCAGAAGAATTTATATAGCCATTGGATGAACACATGCTAATGGTCCGGATATGCCGGACTGATCCCGCGACGGATGACTCGGATACGGCCTTGGTGGCAGGATGCTCCCGGACCATTTGGTCAGCAAAGGTCATAAGACAGACTGGTTTGGTTGACCCAGATAACGGACTCAATACTCACAGTCCGGATGGACCGAAAGTATTGAGGGGCTATTGTGGTAACCACACCAAACATGGGCCATTGGGCACTACCGGAAGGATTGTCACGGATTGGCCCGACAATCTGACCCGCACACCGGGCCTTCTTGGTCAGGACATAACAGGGTCATCCCGACCCAGCAGCTCTGCCGGAGGCAAATGTCTATCCGGATCACAGCTAGCAAGAGCACAGCATGAGCGGATGATCCATGCCTTGCCAGGGTTTACCGGATCAATGCTATTACCGGACGCTCTCTGTTTGG
>NMUG010006509.1:0-12551 GCA_002855965.1 Monotropa hypopitys | reverse complement strand
GAGATGACATGTTTTCAGTGGACCCGCCCATA
The DNA here is from genome assembly GCA_002855965.1 of Monotropa hypopitys. NCBI lineage: Eukaryota > Viridiplantae > Streptophyta > Magnoliopsida > Ericales > Ericaceae > Monotropa > Monotropa hypopitys. The sequence goes on along the minus strand of NMUG010006509.1, from coordinate 12,519 downwards.
AATAAGTTCGAAAAATGGGACCGATCCAAAAATTTGCCCTTTTTCTTCCGTCGCACACAGGAATTGCACCATACCCGATCGGTAAAACTGTAATTTGTCTTCCGATCCAAATTTTAAAATAATATTTTAAATAATTTTATAAAAATTAATTTATTCAAATAAATGTAAGTGTTATCAAAAATAATTCAGACTAATTCAGAAATTATTCCTAAAACTTCAGAATAAAACAACAATTATTAGATAAACACTTATAATTATTCAATTATGGTGTTCTTTTTACAGATTCATTTAAAAATTCATCAACAATTCAGATTATTCGAGTACCAAAATAATAACAAAAAAGAAAAAAGTTTTGGCCGTTGAAGTGAATTAATTATAAGGTCCAAAATTCGTAAGGATAATTGACAATTTTATTATTGATATAATATAATTAAATTGAGTTGTAATCTTCATTTATAGAAGCGTATGTTTAAAAATATGAAAGAAAAGTCAAGCCCTCTTGTAATATCTTTTGTTTTTTTTTATTTTGAGTCCTCAATGGTCAAGGATTTGATTAGAGTTGAAGAATGTTTAAGAATATATCATCAGAAGGTTCATGAAGGTTTTTAAAGGTGTTTCGAAAGTGCTAAAAAGTCGCTCGAGCGACTAAATGGAATAGATCAAGCGATATCATATGTTGAGACCCGCTGGAATCAAGCGAACACCAAACCGCTCAAGCAGTTGGTTCAGCGCTCGAGCGCCAGTCGAGCAGGTGTCAAGCGAGTCCGGTGGTTGCTTTAGAGTTTCATTGGTTTAATTGTTTTATTATTCGGGAAACTTCCTAATAGTAAATGTCTCTGTCTATATTATGCATCATATTGGGTATCACGGTGTGGGACAGTGAGTTATATACAGAAAAGGGGGGGAAACATATAATGCAAGTGTTCCTTCTGTCTGCGTATGGAGAGCGAATAACATATACTGTGTGCATAGAGATAAATTTTGTAACGGCACCGAATATTAAACTAATTTTTAAGGGATATTAGATCATTTAAATGAAATATTATAATATAACTCAATCATCACATGCATGCCCATATCACATGCCAAATCACAAACGGGAAGGTAAATAAGTTTAAGTTTAATTATTACTGTGGAATGGTAAATTTGGATTAGCCATGTGGCATATGGATTCAGACACGCAGTGCAGCTATTCAGTGCGGTAAAGGCACCAGGTATGGTTGTGCGCTTAATATGATGTCGTTGCCTATGTACGGCACTGCAGGATAAGGTCAACGCGGTAGAGTTGACATCTGGGCAGTCCGGTATATGGGCAACTCAGTAATACAACCTGGATTCCCCTAGATTTAGCCAGTAATACGTCCATAGAGAATCCATGCTGAGGATAAGGTTTGGGCTATTATGGCTGAACATCCAGACAGCATGGGGCTCTATTGAGGGGCATACGGGACTGAATCAAGAAGAATTTAGCCAGATGTATATTCCCTGAACAATGCTTGGGCTAGATCTTAGGTGATAAAGCCCATTGTATGCCCAATGGCTATATGGCACTTGAGATTAGGTCAGGCCATGTTGGCTAGACATCTTGGCAGTGCGGGGTAGGTGTTAGGGCAATGCAATTGAGATCACGGTAAGAACTAGTTAGCCAAGTATGAGTGTGGTGCCTCGCCTATGGATAAGGCTAGGCCCAGTGCGGCAAGCATCCACAGTGCGGTACAATATTCAGCTCGACATAACATGGGCGGGACGTACAAGTAATGGTTAGTAAGTAAAGAAGTTGACCACTACACGTTCCAACGATTATTAGGCCGAGAAAGTTTAGTTAAAGTGTACGAAGAAGCTCAACAGACGGGAGATGAATAGTTTGTTGGATTAATTAGATGGGAGATGAGAAGTCTCATGTCTAAATTCATCCCCCCTTCTTGATGAGAAGTTAAGAAGTTGGAATGGCGTAATTAATGACAGAGAGAGGTATAAAAGTAAACAGTTACTCAACAATTCTGGTAACGAAACTCTGTCCACTTGGCTAGGGAGTCATCTAACCATTTGTGGTTGCAGAAAGATATTAGGAGCAAGCGAACCAGGAGATAAGGCAGGAGCACAGAAAGAAAGAAGTTGCAGGAGCAGACGGGTCTCAAAGTCAAAGTCAAGTTGTATCCTTGCAGGGGTAGGTTTTATCCCCCACACAATTGGCGCCGTCTGTGGGAAAGAATAGAAAGTTGAAGAAAAGTCACGAACCAATTTGGAGAAAGTCTGAAGCAGTTGGTAGCAAGAAGTGACAACGAAGCGCAAGAACAACTGAGGGGTCCCGGTGATGGCAAAAGGGCAATGGCCAATCACCTTGAGCCATTACCGGCACCCAAGAAGCCCAGGAGTCGCCCTCATTTCTAGAGGTTGTTGCACGGTGGTCCAAGTCACCATGTGGGTAAGGGAAAGGAATTCGAAGCGCCAGATACCACAAATATGGAAGATGAAGAGTACGTGGATATGGAGGACGACTACACTGATGAAGAAGAAAACAGGACTCGGTCCTTGGGTTCTCAGTCCCGATCTAGATCTATATCTGTTAGGGATGAGGACTTAGTGGAAATTGTCAAGGCCCAGGCTCAGACCATCAGACGCTTGGAGGGAAAGATGAACCGCCTGGTCCATCAGCAAAATCCAAAGGTGGCAGACCAAGCGCCACCGGTGGCCAATATTTCAGAGGACCAAGGAAGTCAAACGGTCAACACTCACCTCAGGCCCGTGGGGAACTGGGGAATGGAACCTAACGCCCTGTGAAGGGTTCGTGGTGTTAAGAAGGGAGGAAAGAATCCACCCCCCCTCCAGAGATGGAGGTGGGTGGTTAGGAATTCCCCACAACCCAGCCAACGCCACAGCCATACAAGAAGTCACGCAAATGAGGAAACTCCGGCAAAATCAGTTGCCTCAGTTACAGACCTCGGGGAGAAAATCATGCGACACAGGGCTCCCGTTCAAGCGTAGCAGAACCAGCAGAACCATGATGGGGGCAGTTAGGCAGCCCTAGAAGACATAAATGACATACGAAAGTGGATCGACGAATGTCTCAGGGGCAAGGGAACTGCTCAAGAGACGGCAAAGCGTGCAGTACAACATATCACCTCATCTCCTCTGTCCAAGGAGATAACTTCTTACAGGATCCCAAGGGGGTTGACCCTTCTAAATTTTCCAAAGTATGATGGGAAGGTGAATCCCATTGCTCATTTAAAGGACTACCAACAGGTTCTCATCCTCTACGAGGGTGATGACCTTCTTTACTGTAGAATGTTTGTCTCAAGCCTGGGGCACTCTACATTGACGTGGTATCACAATCTCCCAGCTCAGTCCATCAATTCTTGGGAGTAATTGGCTGAGACCTTTGTTGGCCATTTCATGACCACCCGTGCTGCCCCTAAATATTTTAATTCTCTCACGTCGCTGAGAAAGCGGTCTAATGAGTGTCCCAGGGAGTATGCCGGAAGGTATGTTGAAATGTACAACTAGGTTAAAGATTGCACCGAGAATCAAGCAGTCTCTATGTTCGGGTTGGGTCTCCTCCTTTGGTGAGAAACTGAGGGAGTCCCTGACCTTGAACCCTATGGAGACCTTCCCAGAATTAATGGAAAGAGTGGAGCAGCATGCTAAAATGGAACAAGAACAGTACAGAGAAGATGGTCACACTGCCAACAAACCCCACCATACTAATGTGATGGAGTCAGAATAAAAGAAGAAGAAGAAGAAGCCCGCAGCTCGGGAGGATTCCCCCGCAGAGAGAAAACCAGCCCCTGTCGCGCAACAAACCAACTTTGTCGGACTACCAGTCCTAAGGATATCCAGACCAGGATCGGAGTCGTGCAAGGCCATAAGAACAACTTTCAGCGTCCCCATTTTTCGACTGGTTTTCCCCATACAGAATGAGGCATTTGGGAGATGTCCTGCAAAGCAAAGGGGAATCGGGAGGAAATAGAGACATCAAGCTTGAAGTGTAGCTATCACTGGCAGTACGGCCACATGACCGAACAGTGCATGGATTTCAAAGAATTTCTAGAAGAGCTGGTGGAGGCTGGTTATTTGAAACAGTACATCACCCAAGCACCTGCCCTGGGTGATAGACCTAAGAGGGTGGACAGGGGTGACTATTCAGATGAGGACATGCATTATGCTGGCATCATCCACATGATCCATGGTGGGGAAGACCACGTCAGAAGAAACCAAGCAAGGGCTCAGAAGAGAGGGGAGGCTTCAGAGCAGCATATCCTCCAACTGGTCCAGAAGCGACAAAAAGAAGAAAACCCTGAGGCAGCCCAAATCTCATTCTCAGATGCTGATCTGGAGGGGGTCACCTTCCCGCACAGCGATGCCTTGGTGATCACTCTCAACATCAACAGGTTTGATATCGAGCAAATACTGGTGGATCAGGGCAGTTCTACCGAGATCCTCTATTTCCAGGACCTCGGAATAGGGCTGACACAAAAAGATTTGAAAGAAGCCAAGATCCCCCTGATTGGGTTCAGCATAATCCCAGTATGGACACTGAGTTCCATTGTTCTTCCTGTCCGAGTTGGGTGGGTTACCAAGGATGTTGAATTCCTGGTGGTGTACCTCCTGTCTGCCTACAATGCAATCATTGGTCGCATATAGATGCACATGATGGGTGCCATATCATCCACTTACCACCAGGTGATCACGTTCCCTGGGCCAAAGGGGATTGAGAGTATCAAGGGGAACCAGGAGTCTTCCCAAAACTGTTTCTTGGCGTCAATCAAGCATACTCCAAGTGCAGAGCAAATGAAGTCTATAAAAGTTCCGGACCAGCAAGTTCTTGAAGATGTGGGTGTGGACCCCAGTGTCCGTGTGGTCGAGAACCTAAGAAAGGTTCCCGCACACGAATCTGATGAGAAAAGGTATTTCTTGCTCAGAGAGGAACTTTCTGAAATGGATGCCTCCGAATTGGAGCGGGTATAGAGGGAAAACATCGATGTGTTTACTTGGACTCCGATAGAGATGCCCGGGATAGAGCCAAGTATAATATATCACTACCTCAATATGGATCCATGCTTTAAGCCAGTCATGCAGAGAAGAAGGCGATCAGCCGCACACCATGCAGAGGCAGTAATGGAAGAAGTAGACAAACTGTTGAAATCCAAATCCATTAGAGCCCGAACTGGTTGTCAAATACTGTAGTTGTAAAAAAGAAAAATGAACATAGCGCATGTGTGTTGATTTCACCAGTTTAAATAAAGTTTGTCCTAAGGATGGTTTCTCGATGCCTAAAATTGATCAACTAGTAGACTCCACGGCAGGATACAAACGCATGAGTTTTTTTGGATGCCTATAGGGGCTACCATCAAATCACGATGTATGAGTCTGATGAGGAGAAAACTTCATTCATCGCCCCATTGGGACTATACTGTTATAAAGTTATGCCCTTTGGGCTACAAAATGCTAGAGCAACCTACCAAAGACTGGCTACACTCATGTTCTGGGACCTGATTGGAAAGAGTATGGAGGTTTACATAGACTATATGGTGGTCAAATCCAAGGAAATGGACTCCCACCTTCTCGATCTGTGTTAGACGTTTGAAGTCCTTAGACAGTACAAGCTCAAGCTCAATGCCTCAAAGTGTGCATTTGGGGTCAGTTCGAGCAAGTTTTTGGGGCATTTAGTTACCAGAAGAGGCATTGACGCCAACCCGGATCAAATCATTGCCTTGCAAATCCTCCAAAGTCCGAGAACGACTAAGGAGGTGCAACGTCTGACTGAGATGGTTGCCGTACAGAATCGCTTCATCAACCGCAGCTCGGACAAGTGCAGGCCATTCTTTCAGCTGTTGAAGAAAAGTGCAAAGTATGTGTGGGGGGAAGACTGTGAAGCAGCCTTCCAAGATTTAAAAAAGTACCTGGCAGCCCCATCGCTGATTGCCATACCGGATCTAGAAGAGGTGTTGATAGTATACCTTGCAGTTTCGTAGCATACAGTCGGTGCGATGCTGATCAAAGAGGCAGAATGGCAACAGATTCCAGTGTACTATGTCAGCAAGACACTATTGGATGCAGAAACCAGGTATCTCCTTTTGGAGAAGCTAATCTTGGCTTAAGTAATGACGTCAAGAAAGCTACAACATTATTTTCTTGCCCATTCGATTAAAGTGTCGATCACTCACCCAATCAGGTCTGTTCTGAGAAAGGCAGATTTGTTTGGGAGGGTGGCTGGATGGTCAGTTGAATTGGGTGAGTACGACATCGAATTCATCCCCCGTATAGCCATCAAGGGACAGGTCCTGGCAGACTTTGTCGCTGAATTCTCACAAGGTCATGTCCTGGTACCAGTCCAAGAACAAGAAGAAATGGGAGATTCTCCACACATCCCAAGTTAACGGCTGATGAGCCATCCACGGACGAGCTGTGGAAGCTCTATGTGGATGGATCAGCCTGCAACAAGGGATCAGGTGCGGGGATTATATTAATATCTCCAAAGGAGCTAGTTCTTGAGCAATCAATACGACTAGCCTATAAAGCGTCGAACAATAAAGCAGAATATGAGGCAATGCTAGCTGGGTTAGATAGAGAGGTGGACATGGGGCCGAGCTGGATGGATCCCATAATCTTGTACCTCAAGACAAACAGGTTGCTAGAAGACAAGAAGGAGCCCCATAAGCTCAGAATTAGATCATGCAGGTTCTGGCTCTCTCTGGATGAAGTGTTGTACATAAAATCCTTCACAGGGTCTTATCTCCGTTGTGTGCATCCCACACTTGTTCAACAATTCTTGTTCGAGATCCATGAAGGAGTGTGCGGTAGCCATACGGGGGGCGATCAATAGCCCATAAAGATATATCCCAAGATTATTGGTGGCCCTATATGCAAGAAGATGTCAAAGTATATGTTAGACTGCGAGAAGTGTCATAAATTCTCCCTCGTTATATATATGCCATCAATAGACCTAGCACCACTCACAAGTCCACGACCATTTGCTCAGTGGGGTCTGGACATTGTGGGTCCTTTACCGATAGCTCGGAGGGCCAAAAAGTATTTGTTAGTGGGAACGGATTACTTCACAAAGTGGATTGAAGCAGAGCCCTTGATGAAGATCACTGAGCACAACACCGAGCAATTCATTTGGAAGAACATTATAACACATTTTGGAATCCCATATGCCATTGTGACAGACAATGGCACACGGTTCTAGGACAAGTTCAAGGAGTTTTGTTCGACCTACAAGATCAAGAATTTCTATGCTTCGGTAAGCTATCCCCAAAGTAATGGCCAGACTAAAGCATCAAACAAGACAATGCTCGATGGAATCAAGAAGGGGTTAGAAAAAGCTAAAGGAAGGTGGACAGATGAGCTGTCGTTAGTCCTCTGGGCTTACCGCACTACGCCAAGGAGAGCTACTGACAAGACACCATTTTCTATAACATATAGATCAGAAGCTGTAATACCACTTGAAATTGGGATCCCAACAATCAGAACAGAGTTGCTGGAACAAGGGGGTAATGACCAAGCTTTGGTCGTGCAGCTGGACTTAGCAGAAGAAAGGTGAGAAAGGGCCTTGGTCAAGTTGGTCTCCTATCAGAGCCAATTGGCTAAGTTTCACACCCGAAAAGTCACGCCCATAGAATTCAAGGTTGGAGACCTAGTCCTAAGGAAAGTTTTGAGCAATACAAAGGATCCCGTAGATGGCAAGTTGGGGCCAAATTAGGAAGGGCCATATAAAGTAATTGACATGGTAGGGAGGAGAGCCTACAAACTTCAGGACCTTGATGGAATCCAGATTCCCCGCACTTGTAATGTGTCAAATTTGAAGAAATTTTATCAGTATAGTTCATAATGTATCAATGTGTTCAGACAAGAATTAATAAATGAAGTGATTTTCAGAATTGAAGTGTTGTTTTTGTACAAGTATGATGCACTGCTAGTTTGAATCAAGTCAGAAGATTGAATGAGAAAGTCAAGTCCTGCTCAGCCTTCACTTCCTTATTGGGGGCAATAGTCCCGAGTAGAGAATGCTCGAAATGGGTTGAGAAGGCCCAGGATTATTGTTCCCGAGCTAAGATCCTTGATGTAATATCCCAAGGTTTCTGAACTCAAAGTTCTTGGTTCGTAATTGATCCTAAATCGAAAGCCTTAAAAAGGGATGAAAGTCTCAAAAGGGCCTAGGTTTGAAATGGGTGAATGGTCCCGAGCATAGAATGCAGGAAATGGGTTGAAAAGACCCAGGACCATTATTCCGAGTTCAGATCCTTCAGGGGATGAGAAGTCCCAAGGTTCTGGCCTCAAAATTGGATGAAATATCCATAAGGTTCTTTGCGGATCCTAAGCCAAAAACTTTAAAAAGGGATGAAGGTCTCAAGAGAGCCAAGGTTTAAAACTGGCGGAAAGCCTAAGAGGATCCAGTTGGATCCTCAATCCTTTATTGCCTTCAGGGGATGAGGAATCCCAAGGCAGCCCAGGGTTGAAACGAGTGACAAACTCAGAGAATTATAACATTCCTTGGCCAATGAAGCAATTAATTTTTCCTAAGGCCTAAATAGAGTGGGAAACCCAAAAGACCGCACTGCCAGTACTTGTAGGATTTCCAGAAAGGGAAGTCACAAAGGCATGACACTGCAACAGATGAGGTTCATAGGCCACAACAAGTTAGAAGTAAAGCGAGAGTTACATAAGGAGTGTAAAGCAGCTAACAGGCATTGCAAGAAGTTTAAGTTCAAACAAAAAGTCAAATGACAGTCACAAAGTTTCCTAGAAGGTCAAGGGCAAAGATACTAACAAACCAGTTGCTAATATCGATAGTTCAAATATCACTACAGACCCATTCAATAAAGAAAACTAAACTATCTCAGTGATGCTCGGTGCATCAATTGGGAGATTTTCAGAAGATGGTTGTGGTAGCAGCTAGAGGTGGATCAGAAACAATAGAAGCCGAAGTCAGATTTTCAATGGAACTGGTCAATGATGGATCAACAACGGTTGGGGTTGGATCAGCAAGGCCAGGAGGTTGAGCAGCAACTTTGAGGACCTCGACGGCAACATATGGTAGCAGTGCGGTAGCTATGTCAGGTTCTGGGAAGGCTGAAAGGCGCGTGATTGATGAGCCCAGTTCAAGTGTCCTTGGCACTACGGGATCAATTATTTCCTGGGTCGGGGAAGAAGGATGGAAAGATAGAAACACGAATGGTAGTGGAGTCACCACGCAAAGTGGAGAATCCAATACCACCCCCATAAAGTCTAATGCTATTCCCCAATACCTAGAAAAGATTGAATCCTCCAGACCAGGGAGCTATTCAGTAAACTCCTTCAAGTATACCTCCTCAGCCTCGGTGGATCTGACAACATGCCCATCTTACCAAGCTTTTTTGTTCTATTGAATATGTTTCTCCTTCATCTCTGGCATTTGTCCAAGGATATGGAGCGCTGTTTGAATTTCTCAACAACTTCATTCAACTCCGCCTGTTGAACCTCTAACTTTCTCTTTGCCTGCTCCCTCGCATCAGCTCTGGTTTTTTAAGAAGTTCTTGTTGTTTGGTGAATCAGTGGTTTGCCTCTAGCTCGACCTTTTTTACCACAGCTTTCTCAGCCATCAACTCGCCATCCAGTTGAACATATTTCTCTGTTAACATTGCAATCTTCTCGGCCTTTTTCCCAATCTAGACTAAGCGATTGCTGTTCATAGCTTGTTCATGCTCATACTGAGCGCACAACTCTTTGAGTTTCTTATTCAGTACGACAGCACATTGGACGGCCTGCAGAATAATGAAGGAGAAAGAGTAAACAGAAGTTGTAAATATGAAGTCAAGTAAGATTATGTTGAGGGTTACCTTGAAAGAGCATGCACAGGCTGCGGCATAAGGGTCAATATTTTCTCGTTGATCTTCCAGTTTCATGTCCTTTGGCAGTGGAATTGCCCACGACAAGCCTAGGGCAGTTGGCAGTTCGTCTACTTGGTCGGTTACCTGCACAAAGGTTTCCCCTCCTTTTTTAGCAGAGGGAGCCATAGATTTGGGTCCAAATTGTCTCTTGGTCGGTGGTTTCGTTCGGTCCTTTGCCTCTTAGGCGGGGGAATATCCTCTTCTGCTTCAGAAGGGACAAGAGTCTCAACATCAATAGTAATTATAGCTACTATTGGGAGTACAGATATTGGCTCAGCGGTAGAGGGAAGAGGTGCAGTGATCTGGGTGGATTTGGGTTGGGTAGAAGAAAGTTTAGGGATGGTTTTGGAAGTAGTCGTAGGGCGGACGCTGGTGCCGGTGGCAACAGCGGCTACAAGTGCGGCAGTTGAGAGTGCGTCTGAGGAAGCATTTGGGGCAGGTCAGCGACCTGATGGCGAGTGGATCCTATTATTTGGGGAATGTTCGAGATTAATGTTTTGTTTGGTATGTCGTGAAAAAGGCACGCCGATCGAAATTTTGAGTTATCCAAGATTTATGCCTCGATTCACGTGAAATCAATATTAATAGCAGTGCTTGGGTTCCACCACATTTATTAAGGTAATGATTACTGTCAGTTACAGATTCCGGGGTTATCTGCAATGGCACCGTTTACTGGCAGTTCGAGGATCTTTGCCTACTCCTGCAGTGCGGCTGAAGTAGTCAAAAATGGGGGCAATTGTGAGACCCCGATCCTAGAAAATATTTAATCGTACAAATATGATTTTTTGAGGATTTATTGGACTTGTTTAGTCTTAAGGTCGTGAGATAAATAGAAAAGAATTAAATTTAGGGGCCTAAGTGATAGAGGATCAAGTTCGGGGAACTGAATTGAGACTGCCGCGCTCGGCAGGGGTCCAGTCGTAGAGGTCCGGCCACGTGGAGGTCCGGACATGTCAGCTTTGGATGTGGCTGGCAGCTCGGCCATGTAGGCTGCTGTGTGGACAACCACTTTGGCAGAAGAGACAAGAAATTTAGAGTGGGCTGAGATCAGTCGAGCTTTTCGCCAAAAGGAGTGACGTCAGGCAGCACTTCGGCAGAAGAAGCCAAAGCCATGTGGCTGAGTGGGCTGAGGTCAGCCGCTACGATCCAAGGCTGGGTGGCTAGTGGGACCACTTTCCACAAGTGGAGCTGTTTTGTGTCTGCCACCGTTCAGATCAATATTCTTGCCTTCACCAATAAATATCCTTCCCATTCCCTCCGTTTTGATACAACGACAACTAAGAGCAATTGTACTCTCCATTTCTCTCTCTAGAAATACTGTCCGAAGGACTCCAGTTCGGCAAAGCTTTGAACCTTCATTATAGGAGCTCGACAAACTCATCTCTCAAGCCTAAGTGCTTGGCAAACATTCTGCCACACAACCCAATCATAAATTAGTGTTCGGCATCTTTTAGCCGTACGCCCAAACTTCTCAAAAGCATTCTTTTGAGCTTCGGACAATTGTCATCAGCTCGGAAATTACTCTCTGGATTTCCAGACTCCTCGATTCTGCTCGGCAAAACTCTATTTTATCCGAATAGCTCAGCAAAGACCTTGTTCGTATTAGAATCTGTTCGTCACGCTATTTAGCTTAAATCAATTGACCTTTGGCACATTAAACTCCGGCCAAAGGTATAACTATTGTCTTCGATCATTTCTATGTTCGGCAAAGGCCCTAAAATGCTAAACTGTTGTTCGGTAGACTTGAATTTAAGTCTTGCCTTGATAATTTTGCTTCGGCAGACTCATCCGAAGTCTAGCCGCACACTGTTATTGTCATCCCTATGTGCGGCCATTGTTTTTGGTTCTGCTCGGCAGAGTTTGTGCTCGGCCAAATGAGCTCCGCCGCACAACCAATTGTTCTATGCTCGGCAAATCTAGCAATTGGCTAAGACTTTGCCCAGACTGTTATTTAGCTCGGCCAAGTCATATTTAAGGCCAGTCGCACTTCCATTCATGCATGGATTGATTGAACATCACTACTGTCCGAAGCAACGGCAGATCATTGTTTAGCAGACCTGGGCTTCTGGCATCCTAGTTATGAGCAGGACATTGAATTTATGTCTAGGTGAGCCTCCGGTCAGACCCACAGCCCTTCGGTCAAATACTTAGTTGAGTCTCTGCCAAGTATGACAGCTCGGCAAAGAGACCTCCGATTAGATTAACCTTCAGGCAAGTAGTAATCCCGAGCATTGTCCTTCTATGACCAGATTATTGAGCTCTGGACATAGAGCCTTTGGTAAGCTTTGCTTTGGCCAAGCTCAGCTCGACAATATATTTTTGGGCAGTAACTTTACTTCACTAGAATATTAAGATATGATTTATTATCCAGATTTGGGCTAAGCTTTCATTGAGGAGAAAGAGATCTAGGAGCTTAAGGAAGTCTCAATTCAAGTGAATCTATATATACAACTTTACTCGTACATTTTCAAGTGCTTTTCCTTTGAAATTATATTTATGGTTATTGAACCAAGAATGCTATCTTATTTCCAAGAAATTTTAAGAATATGGAAGATGCATAAAATTTTATTTTTACATGGATGAACAAGATGAAATTGTTGATTTGATGAAGAAATAAATACGAAAGTCCATACTACTGGGATTATAATAA
>NMUG010006508.1:0-12551 GCA_002855965.1 Monotropa hypopitys | reverse complement strand
GTGGTCGTGATGTGCCTACGTGATATACCTGCGTGAGAGGGTGCGGCTTGCATGTAAACTGATGTGCTTGATCCGGGAGCTTTCTTTAACACTTTGGCTGCTTGATCTTTCAATTAATCTTCGGTCTTCAAGTCTTCAACACTTATTGACCAAAAATCAAAACAGAACGTACATAGCCCGATAGGTCAAGTGACCCCGGTAACCAAAACAACAAAAAAAATAACTTACATGAGGTTTCTGCGAGCTGTGTATGTGTTCTCTGACTCTATCCATCATTTTTGAGGTTTCACTTTGTATTTTGTTTTCGTACTCTGTATTTTGAGGTTTTACTCTGTGTATGCGAACTTTTGGTCTTGGGTGAAAACTTATGGATTACTCTACTCCTATTTTGACGCTTAAAAGTGTGAAGGTTAAAACTATGGGCGTAAAGGGTTTGGTTTATGTATTTTTTCAAACCAAGTTCGATGTTTTGGTCTGGATATGGCTTTGTGTTGTCCATTTTTTCTTCCATCAAGCATCCATATCCCAAATTGGAAATCACCTGGTATGTATATATATTCAGTTTCTTAGAGTAGAGTTCATTGTTTCATCTTATGTGATGTGTGGGCAGTTAATGTTTTTCACCCAGAAACACTACAAGTGGTTCACTCAACTACTATTGGCGGTCAAATATTTGCATGGAAATTTTGTTTTACATCGAGAGCTAAAAGTATGTATAGATTGTTCGTCATGCCATTCGGATCACATTTCTCTATGACTATAAATATCCTAATCACTGATTTGGTTATCAATCCCTTGGCAGTGTTCCAACATCTTTATTACTAAAAATCAAGATATTCGTCTTGGTGAATTTGTCTTACTCATTGTTTTGTTTTCAATAGAATTTATTTCCTTTGATCCAAGATTAGATATATGATTTTGTATGATGTACACTGGTTTTTATTAAGGGGATTTTGGACTAGCTAAAACTTTGAATGTAGATGACTTGGCTTCCTCAGTATGTCCTCTATCAGATATTATTTATCTTGAAATTTAGCATTCTTAGGAGATGCAAATAGAGTGGTACCCAAGTGGTAAGATAACTCACACTCCTTGCACATGGTGGAGATTCAAACCCCACCCATCCAATTCGCTAAGGCCAAATTTGTCCTATAATATTGACAATAAAGAAAAAGAAATGCTTCATGTTAGATTCTATTTTAAGAATGTAAAATAAAATTGCTTTCCTTGGTATAATACTGTCGTGAAGATAAAAAAGAGAGTATTTCATCCATATGCCTTCACCCCAAAGCATATATTGAGGTACTAAGTACTTCTCTATTCTATAATTGTTTATAGATTTCCCTACTTATAAACAATTTTACCTATGCTATTTTGGAATGATTTAATAAATGTATATTTTTTTGCCTATGATTCACAGTATTATGCTTACATTTTTTATCTTTCCAATGATAAACAACATAAATGTGCTATGAATTTCTCCTGTAGAGCTAATAGTCATATTCCATTGTCTCCAGGTAGTTGGAACTCCCAATTACATGTGTCCTGAGCTTCTTGTAGATATACCTTACGGTTTCAAATCAGATATTTGGTCTCTAGGTATCTGCTCTTTTTTATTCTTGAAAACAACCCCAGTTTTGTAAGAGTAAGTCCGTAATAGATTTAGCTTTATTCTTCTGCAGCTAAATGTTTAGCTTTGACAGGTTGCTGTATATATGAGAAGGCTGCTCATAGGCCGGCATTTAAAGCTTTTGTATGATTTTCCCTTTTCCATTCCATTATTTAATCTTATGCTAGGGAAATTTCAGTGACACACACATGACTAAAATTGGTGAGCTGAGAACATGTATATCTATTGTGATGTGAAATGAATGATTAATTTGGTGATCATGGTTTACTATCTATATAATAAATCACAATGCCTTATTCCCAAGACATTCACGTCCGTCAGATCGGCAAACAGACGGATCGTATTTATCCCCTTTAACCATACAAAATCTGTCTTGCATTTAATGGATGAGATCGTTCGACAATTCGATCGGATAGTTGTAAAACAATTGTTACACATCTTAACCATCTGTTACTTTCACACACTAAAAAATCCCCTTTAACCATACAAAATCTGTTTTTGTTTAGTTTTATGGTAATTTCATTGACGTAATTTTCGTTTGTGATCTTCATGTCCAAATGCACTGTCCTTCTGGTTTTCGTTCACCAAGTAAAAGGATGTTTTAGATTGTTGTTGATTTTGAATTTAGGTCTTGCGACTGATGACTATCTCAGCAATTCTCCCTCTCTCGCAACCTCGCTCTACCACCGCTCCACCACACTTTGGCGACAAATTCATTGAATATGCGTTTTTGTTTTTTCTTTGTATCTCCACCTACGCGATTGGTGATTCTTTGCGACCCTCGGTGAATCTCGGTTATAAATTCATTCTGTGCAATATTTGTAAGTCACAACATGTTTGTTTTCTACAAATTCATTAAGTGCAATATATTTGTAAGTAACAACATATTCTCTCAACGATGACTGTTGGGAATGGCTTCTGATGATTTCTGTATTGATGATTTCTGTACCGACGATTGATTTAGTGAGTTTGTTGAGTTCTGATAGTTTCGTTCTTTTGTGTATCACTTAATTTTCATTCTAATTTTTTCATGTCATCGCTTGGACCACCGCCATCACCTTGCCCAATGACCATTGCCTACAACATCGCAGCTGAGGAAAAGAGTCCGACATCATGGCTTCCCTCAATTGCACCCTCGACAAATTGCGACTGTCGAAACAGGGGTCACCTGTGTTATATACGAGAATACTGATGCTTCAAGTCTCCCCTCCTCTCTTCACCAACCACATTTCTGTACATGTAGCTTGATTTTTGCAAATAACTCACTCCTTTCACCCACAAATTCACCCATTTCGGGGGATGATGTTGTAAATAGTTCCTGTTGTAATAGACACATTTCATGTGATGTTGTAAAGTTTATGTTGTAAAGAAAATATTTTAAAGTTTTGGGATAGAAGCATTAAACGTAGGTTAGTTTATATTGCAAAGTATCAACAAGCTGCATCATGCCTCACTCTCTGTTGTAACAAAAATTGAAAGAAGCATTAACCGTAGAATAGTTTCTGCTGTAAAATTTTGTAAGAGTTGATTTTTGCAAATAGTTTCTGCTATAAGGGGCATATTTCATGTGATGATGCTATTGTTTGGTTAAGTTGTGTTTATTTATATCGTTTGGTTACCGCACCCCGAGCTGAATTCCTATTTCCTTTATGTAGTTTGTGCAGTATAGGCTTCATACAATGGGATACATTCTTGCCTTCCTTTATTTCTTCGGTTTCCTCTGCAGATATGTCAATTGGTCAACGGAGCTAATCTGTGACTGTTGTCTCTTTTACAAGTTATGGCATGCTTTCATCCTCAAGCCCAATACCCATTTCATCAAATTTTTAGTCTTTAAATCCCGCGTCTCCTTTGCCTTTAGTTCATATGATTGGATCCCCCTGGTCAATCCACCAATGAACCATCATATTCTACAACTCTATTGCCGATGAAATCTTCTGGTGTCATCTACACAGGACAACAATCCTCAAACAGGGTCAATTTGTTGATGAGAGATAATGCTATAAGCAGTTTATGTCAGTTATGATGCAAGATTATTTTAACTAGTCTCATACTGATATCTTCTACCTTGTGCTGAATTGGCTAATTAATTGGGACCAAATACAATGGGATAGATGAATTTGATGTTGCAGAATTTTGGAAACCCAATAAAGCCATCACTGAATGGTTGTAAATTTATCTAGATGTGATCTGGGGTTTGATTGATGATGATAATTGTAGCGTGCCCTTTTATGAACTATTGCGGAGTGGCTTACAATTTATAAAAAATATTCCGGACGATGTATTTTGGAGATCCATAGGAGGCGTGATATGATGGCTATGCACATGAAGATGTTAGATCAATACCTTCACTGCCCTACATTTGGAACTCAACGGCCTTTGTATCAGGCTGCTACTAATGTATCTTTCATGGAAAATCCAAATATTGGTGTCAAAGGCATATCCAACACATACCCCATTTATTTCAAATTTGCTATTGTTATTGTATGTATAAATAAATAGTATGTAACCACGTGTGTTAATTTTACAAGCTAACCATGGGTCCTTCAACATTTGTCTTGCTAATACTTTCAGCTATTCAACATCATACAACTTGCTACTCACCATTTTTTGTGCTGCACATGGTTCTGAAGGAATAGTTTTTCTGGGTACCTACCATTTTGTCATTGCAGCAATATTTTGTCATTACAAGGATGTGGTTCTTTGGTGAGGGTTTGGTTCTTTCTTCGGGAGGTTAGTATGAATGACATTGTTGTGTTAATTTGAAATTGAAGTTTTAGGAACGAAGTTCAAATATCAAGTTGGAGTTAGTATGTACGATTTCGATGTGTTACTATTATGCTTTGTTTTCTATGGTTCTAAGGTGAATCGTCCCTACTATTGCATCTTCTATTTTTCTTTAAGAATAAGCAAGTACGAGAACTGTTTAATTTTTGTTGAACTGTTTAATTTTTGTTGAACTTTTTTTTGTCAAGCCATTTTTGTTCCAAACTCATTGGAAGATTTTGTATCGAGTTTGAATTCAAATTTTGTTTTTTTGTTCGGGTTTGGAAGATCATGCACAACTCTAAGGGCAGTGCCTACAGGGAAGATGGTTATCATCCTAATCCCATATTGTTAGTTTTCTTCTTCTATAGTAGAATTGGAAATTTTCAATTATGACGGTTCTGACGGTTGTTCAGTAGTAGAGCAGTTAAGTATGCATAGTAGCCTCTCTAGATACCAAGTATTACATACCCTTAATCCCCCTCCATTTACATGTTTCGTAGATGTACCCATGCATCAAAATCACAATGCTACGTATACTATGCATGTGTTCTTTTGAAGTGTACATGTTCTTACATACCCTTATACCATGCATGTGTTCTTACATACCCTTATACCATGCACGCATTCTTACATGCCCTTAATGCCAAGTCTTACATACCCTTAATACCAAGTCTTACAAAAAAAGCTTTTGGATTTGTTTTGCCTCCATTACCATGCACGTGTACTTTTAAAGTACTGAAGGAACGGGTCAAAGTGTCGAAGGCACGGGGGCACACATCAAAGTGTCGAAGGCACGAATTACATTCGGATTGATTGATCGAGTGCCGTCACTCATTAGTACCGAAGGCACTACTAACACCTAAAGTTTCGTCGTACCCAACCAAGGCGAGCTGTGACAAGGCTTTCTCCCAGTCTAGTCATGATGAGTTGGTTGTGATGAGGTTTTTCTGGGTTTGGGTTATGTGTGTTTCTCTGTTGGGACCCCCAAATTTGGCTGTGATAAAGTTTCTCTAAGCCTTTGGGTTTTCCGATTGTTAGGGTTTCTTTATTTCGAACACGAGTTTCTATATTTTGAACATTGGTAATACGTATTTTTAGATTTCAAACATGGGTAATATGTATTTTCGGATTTCGAAAATAGGGTTTCTTTATTTTGAACATGTTTTTTGTATTTCAAACATGGTCATACATATTTTCAGATTTTGTACATGTGTAGTGACCATCTATATTTATTGCTGTAAAATTATTGGTGGTACGTGATGAATGATTTCAAAGTGCCGAAGGCATGAATCAGTGCCGAAGGCATTACTAGCACCCAAAGTTTTATCGTACTCTTAGTTACTGTGTTGCGCTTTATGTTCTGTTGCTCTATGCCATCGACATGGGCTATACCGAAAACAAGGATTGAGTGTCGACACTCATCATGAGTGCGAAGGCACTAATCAGTGCTGAAGACACTACTAACACCCAAAGTTTTATCGTACCCTTACATAATGTGTTGTGCTTTCTATTCTATCATCATGTGCTCTGGGAATGGACTATATTGTAAATAAGGATCAAGTGTTGTGACTCATCATGAGTGCCGAATTCACAAATCAGTGCTAAAGGCACTACTAACACTCAATGTTTCGTCGTACCCTTAAGTATTGTGTTGCGCTTTCTATTCTGTCGCTCCGTGCCATCAGCACGGGCTATACCAAAAATATGAATCAAGTGTCATTACTCATCATGAGTGCTGAAGGCACCACTACCAACCAAAATATCGTCACGACTAACAAATTGCGCCATACTTTTAGGTACGGGCATTCACTAGTTAAGGTAAATAATGCACTTGTAACTCTTCTGCACATTAAGATATGTAGATGAATAGATAGCAACATGGGTCGTGGATCGGGTAAATCTCAGGGTCATTCCACAAACCAAATGCCCAATAGAATTTTTAGTCAAGCCCACAAATCCCATCTGAGATTCCATCCAAGCCCAATTCAATTATCACAATTAGATTTTTCATAAAAAGATAGGCCCGTGGCGCATTCCCACGAACCCACAAGGAACGGACTTAGAACCTGGGATGCAGGCTCAGGCACGGACTTAGAACCCACAACGCATGTGAGAAAATATTCTAAATACACTTCATTTTACTTTCCCCTTAGGCTTTTTGTGATACTTAGTCACACTCCTTATTAAATATATCCAACCACTTAACTCCCATTTTCTAATGTGAGATTCACGCATGTGTGTATGTGCGCATGTGGAAAAATATTCGAAACACGCTTCATTTTACATTCCCCTTAGGTTTTTTGTCACACTTAGTCACACTCCTTATTAAATATAACCAACCACTTGACTCCCATTTTCTAATGTGGGATTGAGTATTTTAATGCTCACCCACCATTGAAAATACTCCACTTTGAGTGGAAATTTCTCAATTATAAATTAATAGATTTGAATGATTCTTTTTGTGTGTTAAATCCCCCACTTAGGACTATTAAACCCCATTAAAAATAATCTCAAATGGTCTCATATTTAATAAATAAATATTAACCAAATTCCATTAAAATTTGGCTTAAAAATCATTTTTTCAACAAGTTGTATTTAGCAATAAACTATGTTTAGTAATTAATTGGTTGCAAATAGTATTTCCCATGAATACCATTTACCTTAAGGGTTGTTGGCCTCCGATTATAAGCTTTCCGGATCCCTTTACCCACTCTCCCCTTCCTATCCAATCCCATCTCCCAACATCTGCCTAATTAGTCACACCGTCTTAAATTCCCAAATACCTTTAATTTGAGCATACTAGAGCATTGCATGTGTCTATGGAACTTGACCCGTGTCCATGTGCCTTGGACACTTTTACCCGTGTCAACGTGCCTTGGACACTTTGATCCGTGTCTTCTGCACTTAAAAAAACATGTGCACAAAAATTAATAACAAACTAATTTTAAAATGCCAAAATAAAAAATAATACCAAAAATTATGTGTGTATATAAGAGAGAAAGAGAGACACACAGAGAGAGAAGAGAGGAGTAATGTATATTTAATTAATGTATATTTATATGTATGTGTGGACCCCACATATATAAAAGTGGAAAATATGATGTGTAATGTATATATAATTAATTTATAAATTATGAACCCTTGGATGAGATCTAAGGGTTGAGAATATGTTTATATGTATATATGTATGGGTCCCACATATGTGAGTGAAAATATGATGTGAATTGTATATAGACTAGCGTATGACCCGTGCCAATGGCACGGGGCGACAAAATAAAAAACGCAACACAATACGTAAATGTACGATGAAACTTCTATCATTAATAGTGTCTTCGGCACTTTGCAGTATTTTCAGTACATATTATAAGTGACAACACTCAATCTGTGTTATTGATATAGCGCATACCGATGACACGGGTCAACACAATACAAAGTGTAACACAATACCTAATAGTTCAACGAAAATTCGGTTATTAGTAGTGCATTCGACACTGTTTCGTGCCTTCGGCACTTCTAAGTGTCTTGCGCTGAAGAGTAACTTCGATACTGTACATATAATTCATGTCTTACACTCTTGAAATATTATGTACAACAGTCCCAAAGAATTAAAAACACAATTCAATAAATAAAATGTTAAAAGATTAAAATTCAAATGACTTCAATTAACTTTAAAATGAAATTAATTATTTAAACAAAATTATAGAGTTAATACAGAATTAAACAATCATAAAAAATATTTATTACAAAATTGTTCACCAAAAATATTCAACAAAAATATTCAACAAAAATATTTACACACAGGCCATTTGCAAAAACCATTTGCAAAAATATTCAACAAAAGAACCCAAACGAATTGTGCATTACCCAATACACAATAATAGAAAATGGCTACAAAATACAATGTGAAACCACTATTTCATTGCAGAAACCATTTGAATGGACAGAACAGTCCAGAAAAAATGGCTACAGAATACATTGTTTAAAAAAATTGTACAGAATAGTCTAGAAAATGCAGAACAATGAACTTGAGCGACGGTGGCAATGGACCATTACACTTCAGAATCGTACAGAACAATCCTCTTGAACAATGAACCCTTACACTTCAGAATCGCTGAGCGACAGTGGCAATGGCAATAGTCGTGAGGCAAACAATCTAGAACAATGAAATGTCCAGAAAATTCAAACAAAGATATAAAAAAACATACAATCGCATTGCAATGTCAAAAAATCGTGCTTAATGTGAAAAAAAACCAAAATTTGTGTACAAAAAATTTGTGTACAAAAAAAACCCCAAAATCTGTGCAAAACATACAACAGAGGAGAGGTAGAGAGTTTATGACAGCGGCGAGGTGGAGAGCCAAGCGACAGTGGATGCGATTGCAGAAGGGCAAGCGATGGTGGAAGCACCTGCATCTAGTTCCGTTGGGATTCTACTTCTAGTTTTCATTCAACTTCTTCTCATCGGCAATTTAATCAATGAAAACCACAACATTGCTCGATTCTTGAGCTAACGTGGATGCAAATTATGAGATAACTAAACTACATGAAAATCGAACAATTAGCTGGTAATATAACAGATTTTTGAACAAAATCAGAGTTTTCCAGAATCAACAGTGGAACAACGTGTACATAAATGCGATACGGACTAAAGATGAATTTCCTTAGAAAGCATTAATCCCCTAAGGACTACGTCGGGGCACACACTGTCATCTAGTTCTACTAAAAAGTAGGAAATAGGAAATGGATAAATAATTGATTCAATTTTACACATGCTCACATCGAGTGTTTACCCCAACTCTAGTAGATTTGAAAAACCATGAAGCTCAAGTAAACCGTTAGATACCTCATTCCATAAGCAATTTATGATCTACCAGAGAAAAACTATTCTCAACGAAATAAACAAATCTTACCAAAGGGGTACGATGTTTCCAAGATGGTTCGACAGCAGTTCAGTGAGAGATGAGAATTTCCAAGAACAAAGATTTGAGAACCCAACGACCAAAAGTCACAAACCTATAACAAAAAAATAGAATAAAAATTTATTGAGTGTCTGTTAGAGACATCCACCGTAAATTGATAAAGATTGCCGATGGTCCAATTTTAGAATTTCTTAAGAATCGAGAAACAAATGAGCTTGGAAACCTATTAAACATATATGCTTTATATGTGCTTCTTAGGCTAAATCAATTATTAAGATTTGACACATCCAAATATAGAGCAATTAAACCAATTATTTACACCAAGTTTCATAGTACGAAATAAGCTTTCTATTACCCAGAAGTCTCAAAAAAGAATCTTGAAGCCAAAAAACATATACAAACCAAATACACCAAAAAAATGTCACTGCAACAACATTCTCAGAAATTCAAGCCAAAATGAATTTTTAATTATCATCATGGTTGCAGTACTTCATGAAATTGCAACAGTTCATGTAACATGTGGAACTATATATCCCCTTGTGGTTTCAAACATGGACAACAATAGCAGAGGAACTGACATATCTCTATGTGGTTTCAAATATGGAAAATATTAGATAGCCCACAACACCAGTAGAAATCATGAACTGCTCAAAAATTGTTGCAATTTTTTCATATCACACACTGTTGCACTTTCATTTTTCCTAGAAATCATTCAATACCAGAACACACTAAAAAAACTCTGCTACAGTTTCATTTTTTGGTTTCAAAATGCACCAAACAATGGCAATATATTAATGTTTAGTGAAAACTTGGTGATGTGCCCCAAAACACCAGTAGGGTAACAAATGTGTGCTGAGAATGTGGGAAGTTTGTCAAAATGACAATGTAGATGTCATAGTTGAGTGACTGAGTATGGTTTGTGCAATAGTACAAAAGAATACCATGCAATCCTAAGGATACTTCCCTTCATCGAAGTAAGGCCATTGCTATGAAACAAATCTGACTAAGTGTAGAAAGCAATCCCATAATTTGGAGTTTAATAATTAAAATCAAAAGAAAATCAATATGGCACGGTACTGTGGAAAACAACAACAGATATGGTAGTGCAAAGCTAAACAATAAATCCACAGGAAATACATACGTCAGAGTAAAGATCTGTAACATTCTCGCCCAATTGTTTCAGCGATGCTGCTCTACCATGATTACAGAACCTGCTTGGGGTCTCCTCACTGCTAGAGGAGGTTGCAACCTAATTGTCCTCGTACTCGTCATCTCCACTGATCTCCTCCTTCACTCGCTCACAGTCGTCAACACAACTCTCGCACACTGACACCGTCCTCCCAAGCTTTACACGGAAGAATTCCAAGGCATCGGAGACTGAATATTTGTTGTGCGAAATAGCAGATCGAAAAAAATTAAATTGGGTATGAATTGGTGTGAGCACGCTACAAGGGTGAACTGTACCTACAACGTTCAAAACCTACAAATCAAAAAAAAATTACATCGTTCAAAAGAAAGATGAACTGTACCTATAACGTGAGAACACTACATCGAAAATGAACTGCACCTATGGCGTGAGCACACTACATCAAAGATGAATTGTACCTACAAAGAATCACAACCACAAACGATCACAGTCTAGGGGAAAACCCATAAACACATAAATGGATGAAAAATATTGGATCAAATGTAGATACATATGCGAAAATGAAAAACATTTCAAATGCAAAAAAGTATACCAATAACAGGGAATCGTCGACCGGCACCGCCGATGGCACGGGACATTTTTCCGCAAATGGTTGGTATTCGAAGCGCCAAAGATGCAGCCGCAGCCACAACAACAGCCACAGGTGTATGCACACATTCTAGAACAACAAAAAACACCCAGTTTCATACAGTGCCAGTGCAGTCTCAACAACCTGCAGAAACCCAATTGAGCATAACCCCAAAATAGATAGTATACACAAAAATAGTACAGTATCATACAAAGAAATCGAATACAAAATGTGAACCTGTATCATTTACAGTATCATTTAGATATGAATCTGTACACTACTCCCATACATTTAAACATAGATTTTTGGTCAAAAACTGGAAACGTATATATGCGATTTTTGTAGAACGATGGTGGATTGTACAACGATAGTTCAACTTATTCTACTTCTGTGTACAACCTTAGAGAACCAAGCAATGTTCAACTTATTCCATTTCATCCGGGTCTCATCCAAAGGACCTTACAGAACCTTACAGAATCTGTCCGTGCTTACAGAACCTTACATAAGGACCTTACAGAAGTGCCTTCAACTTATATAATGCTCAACTTATTCCATTTTATCTACGAACCAAGCGATGTTCAACTTAAGGGAATCAAACAAATAAATACATATTGGTCTCATCCAAAGTAAGAAAACAGAAAATAAAACCAAAATCGAATCAACCTCAGATCTCATACGAAACCAAAATCAAAATCAAAACACCACACGCACAGTGATAGAGAGAGACCCCATGTTCGAAACCCAAATCGACACAGATAAACACACAGAATCGAAACCGAAACCACACACACAAAGTGTGTGTATATGTGTGTGCGTGAGAGAGAGAGAGAGACTACACTGAGAAACACCAAAATCGGAAACCAAAATCGAAACAAAAAATGGAAAACAAAATCGAAACACATGCACAGAGACATGCGGTGGATGCGAGATACGGAGGTGAGAACATCACCGTCTCTGTCATGAGAAGAAATTTCAGATTGTCCAAAAAATTTCAAATTTCAGAACATCACCGTCTCCGTCATCGTCTGAACTCCTTACAAGCATTGTGTGTCTCGAAGATTTCTCGAGCATGCATTGTGAGCGTGGATTCACCATTCCGATGTCAAGCATTCGGTTGTCGGCGCGACGGAGAGAGGTGTGGTACGTGGTCGGAGGTCAGCAGATAGGGAAAGAGAGGGGGGGGGGGGGCAGATGGAGATCAGCAGTAGGGAGAGAGATTACCTTCGTGTAGCTTCAAACCTACTAACATCCATCATTCTTCTACTGCCACGCTTATATCCACTCATCTGTCATTTGTTGCATCCATTCCTATCCCTACTCAGGTGACTTCCCCTCCTCCTCCTTCACCTACCAGAATTACTAACCAGTCTGTCACACTCAAAAATTTTATATCTATTATAAAAATATATTTTACATTATCGTATGACAGTCCGTAAAATAATTAAGAAATTTTATGCA
>NMUG010006507.1:0-12551 GCA_002855965.1 Monotropa hypopitys | reverse complement strand
CTTCTTTGAATTTTTGGGCTGCATGGATTTGTTAGTTAAAGGATAAGGCCTGTAAAATTAAACACAAATTGTTAAGAATGGGCCTTTAAATTAAACCATGCATTGCCATTTTGATTAAACATCAAAATTAAACTGATTTAGGATTCTAATAAAATTCTCAAACATCATAAAAATGTTTTGATTAAAATTTAACCATTAAATTAATTTCTTCAATGAATTTATTTAATTAAATAACTAAAATTGATTATTCTGAATAAATCGTAAGACAATAAATTAGAATGTATGTCCCGAAAAATTGTCAACAATAAAAATACTAACATGACCTGCTTGGCTCCTGCAACACAAAGGTTAGTATTCACCGATCGGTGGTGACCGACGGGGCCTTCGAAGCTTAAGTTAGTCTCTTTGTGCGGAGGAAGACAAAGAGAAAGCCTGGGGCCGGATAGTGATCTTCGGGGATCAGATCCCTTGAACAGTATCCTTTAAAGGGTATTTATAGGGGTAGGACCGCGTGTCATGGGCTCCCCCATGCGATGCTAGGCCCGAATGGTGCACGTAGCGGGCCTAAGTGGGTTGGGTGCATTTGACAGACCGGATTGGTCGTATGGATGGGGGATCCGCGAAGCCAGTGGGCGAGATATCCTATGATGCGTCGTTGCCGGAGGGTGGGCCCTTCGCTAGGAGAGCGGTCGGCCGGGAGCTATACCCTTGCCACAAGGGTCGCGCAAGATGCTCTGCCGATCGCCTGGTAGCCGGAGGTATGGGCCTCCCGTCCGACGGACCCTACTTCGGATGTTTTAAATGGCATGCTCTGCCGAAGGGGACTATCGGACCTGTAGTCCAGTCCTTCGGGTATAGGGCATCTACCGGAGGCTCGTAAGGCCAGTGATTTAGGATATTATGGGATGCTCAGGGTCCGGATCAGTATGCATCTCCCTGCGATGAATCCGATCCTCTGAAGCCAAGGTCCGGCTACCTCAATAGCCCCTCAGTCTTTCCCGACTTCGTCGGAAAACATTGATCCTGGAATGCCGGACGCTTTGCTTTAGAGGACGACTTTGCGGGCTAATACTAACGTCATCTGACAAAAGCATGTGAATAATTAAATGTGTGCGTTAGCGCTTTGCCATGTGTCGCTCCTTGATTTGTTGGTCAAACGGTACTCATCGATATTTGTGCAAAGATTTATTATTTAACAGTTGTGAATCGTACCTCATGTGGGACTATAAATAGGCTGCTGGTACTGGAGGTCTGGAGTTAGCTCTGTGCTTTGATTCTCTGTAGTGACTTTCTTCTTTCGGCTTTTATCCTCCGGCTACCATGGTTGAGATAGTTTTTCTGAGCTCTTCGGCAAGCTCAAATGTAGATTCCGACTCAACATTTAGACTGAGCTCTGATGATTCGTCGATCGAGGTCGCCTCGAAGACATCTGATTGTGGCCCATCACCTGTTAATCCGGAGCCGCTTCTGCCTCGCAAGAGGTCCTCTACTGTTCGGCATTTCTTGGACGAGGAGGGATCCGCTCACGTAGGGACTATGAGGGATTCATGGGCAAGGCTCGCCCTCAGAGGACGGGCGCTCAGTACTCAGGGTAGCCGACCTTGTCCTTATTTGGATTATTTTCGTGGCGGTCTCACAGAAATTAACGAATTCTACCGAAGGTACGAGATTCCATCGTCTATTTCCCTGGCCAAGGTGGGATCGGAAGTTAGTTACGCAGAGAAGCAAATAATCGTTCCTCTAATGGCGATCGCCAAAGGAGGGCTGAGGTTTCCTTTGGACTGCCACCTTCGGTTTTTTCTGTGCTCATTTAAGCTCACTCCCAGCCAGTTGTCGACCAATAGCTATCGTATCATCTGCTCCGTACAAGCACTATGCACAAGGTATAACCTGGAATTTTATGTGGCGGACCTCATGGGGATGTTCTCCCTCTCTCGTAACAGGACATCCAAGAGATATTTTTTGTCCGCTCGCAAGCCCTACGAGGATGTCATCTCTAGGCTGCCGGATTCCGAGAGGTGGGCGGACACCTACATCCAGCTTTATGGGGAGTACAACTTTGTGCCATAGGAACCGCGTCTGAACCCAGTTCCGACAACTCCGGGCGATCCAGGCCGGAGGCTTAACCTTTTATTTTTCACAAATACTCGGCAGCCCCTACCTTCTCTGAAAACATTTATTCCTTGTACAAATGTCTCCAAGATTTCGAAGATCTTAAGAAAAGAAGCTTTGGATGAACGGATCGCCGCCCTAATGAGTTGGGAGGAAAAGGACACCCCCTCTTTGCTGGGGGTACGAGCCGACGTACCGAAGCTTCCTGGAGGACCGAAAATCCAGGGGAAACAAAAAGTAGTCGTGGCTCTGGTTCCCTACGGACATGTTTCTGCACGGAAGAGGTCCGGTCTCTTCCAATATTTTGTGGGGGGGTCGATGGTTGCGGGGAAGAGTTCCGAAAGACTCGGCGGGGATGTCCCAATTAATGCTGCGACGGAGGAGGCCCCTATAAGCGCCCCCGGAATGCGTCTGAGCCCTGGGCTCCTAAGTTTCGGAAATGCTCTGGGCAACCTATCCTGAGATCGGACAGTGTGGACGCCGATCCGAAAATTGTACATTTGCTTCTCCAGGCACTCCATCTGCCGGTTGATATGAGGGCCCTTCTGTCTAGGGTGGTAGAGATGTATGAACAGGCCGGGGTGCATCTCATAAAGGTACCAGAGAATCATTCTTTAATGGGGATTGTTGTTTACTTACTGACGGTGCTTCTGTCTTTTGCAGGCTTGCCAGGGATACTCTGGAATGTATAAGGCCACCCAGGCCTCTCTCAAGAAGTCCTTCGATTGGGAGGAACGGTCTGAAGGCGGAGGCTGACCTCGAGCCTGTGAGAACCCAAAAGGATCTGCTCCTTCGAAAGCTTGCAGAGGTGTCGGTGGAGCAGGACATGTTGAAGGAGAAGCTCACAGTAGCCGAAGATAACCTCTGGCAATCACATGAGAGCATTGAAGAAAGGCTTCACAAAGCAGCCACAGATGCTAACGCCAAGGCTTATACGGAGGGGTATAATGATGCCAAAGTCAATTACCGTCGGCAAGTGCACGAGCTCTGCCCCGAAGCCCATGAGGTTGGTTATAGAGGAGCTTTCAAAGAAGTGTGGAGGCGGGCACTTGATGCTGCAGGAGTGCCTGAGGATTTGCCCCTCCAGGCCGAGGCGTCCATTCTGGAGCCTGAAATTCCTCCTTTGGTATTGCCGGACAAGGATCCCTAGGTTGATTTGTTGGAGGCTCTTCCACCAGAGCACTTGTAGTACGATTTTCCTTTTATAGATGCCAAACTTTTGGCTGTATTATTTGTGAATATAATTCTTTTAAATGTAAAAAGCCCCATCCGGAAGGTACTGTACTGAAATGGATCCCAAGTTGATTTGATAGAAATCC
The DNA here is from genome assembly GCA_002855965.1 of Monotropa hypopitys. NCBI lineage: Eukaryota > Viridiplantae > Streptophyta > Magnoliopsida > Ericales > Ericaceae > Monotropa > Monotropa hypopitys. The sequence goes on along the minus strand of NMUG010006507.1, from coordinate 9,120 downwards.
GGAGGGATAGAGGGTAGGTGGTCCATTCATAATGAGGTGGCTCTGTCAGCATTCAAGATCCAGAGAACACTGGATGATAATCCCATAATGAGGGGAAGAGGTCCAGATTGATATCGGACACATAATAGATAGCCCCATAATGAGGGGGAGAGGTCCGGATTGATGTCGGACAAATAATAGATAGTCCCATAATGAGGGGGAGGGGTCCGGATTGATGCCGGACACATAATAGATAGCCCCATAATGAGGGGGGAGAGGTCCGGATTGATGCCAGACAAATGATAGATGATCATATAATAAGGGATGGATCCCGTAATGAGGGATGTCGGACTCTATAGTGGTGGGTAACATGTTAAGATCAATGCTCCAAGCAGACCCTGTGGGATCCACGCTTCTGTCGGGAGTGACCGGACCTTGAATGATTCCATAATAAGGGATGGAGGTGCCGGACTCTACAGTGGTGGTCGACAGGTTAAGATCAACGCTCCAAGCAGTGTCGGGAGTGATCGGACCTTTAATGATCCCGTAATGAGGGATGGAGGTGTCGGACTCTATAGTGGTGGGCAACATGTTATGATCAACGCTCCAAGTGGACCCTGTCGAAGCCACACTTCTGTCGGGAGTCACCGGACCTTGAATGATCCCATAATAAGGGATGGAGGCACTGGACTCTACAGTGGTGGGCAACATGTTAAGATCAATGCTCCAAGCGGACCCTGTCGGAGCCACACTTCTTCCAGGAGTCACCGGACCTTGAATGATCCCATAATGAGGGATGGAGGTTCCGGACTCTACAATCGTGTGCGACAGGTTAAGATCAATACTCCAAGCATACCCTGTCGAAGCCACGCTTCTGTCGGGAGTGACTGGACCTTGAATGATCCCGTAAATAGGGATGGAGGTGCCGGACTCTATAGTGGTGGGTGACAGGTTAAGATTAATGCTCCAACCGGACCCTGTCGGAGCCACGCTTCTGTCTGGAGTGACCATACCTTGGTAGATGATCCCATAATGAGGGATGGAGGTGTCGGACTCTACAGTGGTAAGTGACAGGTTATGATCGACGCTCCAAGCGGACACTGTCAAATCCACGCTTCTGCCCGGAGTCACCGAACCTTGAATGATCCCGTAATGATGGATGGAGCTGTCGGACTCTATAGTGGTGGGCGAGAGGTTAAGATCAATGCTCTAAGTGGGCCCTGTCGGAGCCACGCTTCTGTCGAGAGTGATCGGACCTTGCTTCGAACTGGCAGATGTCTCCATTTATACAAGAAAAGGTCTGCCTCAAACTGATCCCTTTCTTTCCTGGGGGGAGGGATGTCTACTGATCCTGCCAAGACTTTGTAAACCACAGCAAATATGAACGACAGCAAACAATTATCGTTAATGATTTAAAAATACAAAGTTATTGATCCTTCCGGGAGTATAAGTAACTGGAGGCTTAGCTGATCATTTATAGGATAAGGGGGATGTTCTCCTCCACTCCGGCTGGCGGTCTGGGTGGCCGGACTGCTTCCTGGGTCTTTTTCCTGTCGACCCACTAATCGAGATGCCCCTGATGGACCAGGAGCTCCATGTAAGCCTTGAATGGCCGGCAGGCGCTGGTGTAGTGTCCCCTTTCCCTGTGATAGGAGCAAAATGCTCGCCCAGTGTAATTGGCCTATGTTCCCATTTTCTAATGCGGACACCTGTAGAAGGGTGGATTTCAGATTTGTTTGAGAACCATGTAAGTTGTCTCGGAGAAGACTATCACCTCAGCTACATAATCCTCCGGTTTTGGCCTCCAGATTTCTCCTACTTTCACCACATTGATTTGCCAGCGGGGAGCAGGTCTGGGGGACTGAAGCGAACGACTGGACGCCCATTGGACCGCTCAGTCAGCCAGGAGATCTTCTAGTTTGCAGAATTTGTCCACTCTTTGCATGAGGTCTTCCATATCCTTCGGAGGGTTGATCATGATCTCCTAGAAGATAAGGTTGTCGGTCTCAAGACCCATTTTGAAGGAGGAGACCGCAATTCCCTGGTCGGAGTCCTGGATCTCGTTGTACAATTCCCAATAGCGGTCGTCATACTGCCGGAGGGATTCTGCCTGTCATTTTCGGAGGCTGATCAGGGCACTAACATCCTTCTTCTGGGTAGTGCTTGTGACGAAGTAAGAAAGGAATGTCTGCTCAAGATCTCTGAAGCTCTGGATGGATCTTCTTGGGAGTTTGTTGAAACACAGGGAGCCTTGAGTCCCTAGACTCGTGGGAAAGACTTTGCACAAGACGGCTTCATCGGCCATGTAAAGGTACATCACCTGTCGGAAGTAAATAAGATGAGTATAAGCGTCAGTTTTGGGGTCATACCTGGAAAATTTGGGTAGATGGAACCCAATCGGGATTGTTGCCGATTCGATTGTCCGTAAATAAGGAGTGGGACTGAGTTGCCCAAGTCTTGCCGGTGGGATCTCCGGAGTCCGGCTCCTTCTATTCCGTCGATGCTCAGCTCTGTCATGTTTGCGAGGTGAGTAGGTGTGGTGTCGGTGCTTGCGCTAGTGGCTCTTCTCCGGAATCTGAGAGGTCTGGTCATGCTGCCTTGGTCTGACAGTGACGAAGGCCCCGTGATCGTAAACATACAGGGTTCCATCCGACACTGCTAAAGTCCGGGCACTTGGAGTGGATTCTCCTTTCCCCGGTAGTTCAAAGTCTTCTTCGCACCCTCTGGATGACTGTCGCGGCGGGTCTGCTCTGACCTTTTCCTTTCTGGGCCTATGCCGACTTCTTTCCCCGGTCTTTGATGTTACGGAGGTCGCTCGTGGGACCGGATGGCTAAGCTTAGCGACTTGCTCCTTTAGAAGTGCTATCTATGCGTTCTTTTCCCTCATCATTCTATCCATGACGATCATCATGTCAGAGCTGGTCCCAGCCAGGGTATGGCCGATGGTTAGGTCAAGTATTCCCACAGACTGGTGGGGGATCGTCATGGGTGGAGGCGAGGGAAGAATTCCAGAGAGCTCGGTGTTTTCTGCCAGGTGTGGGAGTTCAGTTCCTATGGATCGGGAAGGGTTAGAGATGCTAGAAATACCACCAAATGTCTGGAGAATGCAGTCATCCCCAACAGAGTCGCCAATTGTGGTGGCTCCCTTTTCAACCCTTCTAATGGATGGCTCTTCAGATGTAAGGCTGTCGGTAGTGGACGAGTGCTTAACGGCCGACGCTCGGTCCGGTGCTTGAGTGGATCCCTGCAAATACAAAGTGGGGGTCCTCCTACTTGGCTCCTACAACACAAAGGTTAGTGCCCGCTGATCGGTGGTGACCGACGGGGCCTCCGAAGCTTAAGTTAGTCTCTTTTTGAGGAGGAAGACAAAGAGAAAGCTTGGGGCCAGACAGTGCTCTTCGGGGATCAGATCCCTTGAACAGTACCCTTTAAGGGGTATTTAAAGGGGTAGGTTTGCTTAGGGCTCAAGATTGGCGTGTAGACCACGCGTCATGGGCTCCCCCGTGCGACGCTGGGCCTGAATGGTGCATGTAGCGGGCCTAAGTGGACCGGGTGTAGTTGGCGGGCCAGATTGCTCGTACGGATTGGGGATCCGTGAAGCTAGTGGGTGAGCCACTCTGTGCTGGGTCATTGCTGGAGGGTGGGCCCTCCGCTAGAAAGGCGGTCGGCCAGGAGCTACGCCCTTGCCACAAGGGTCGCGCAAGATGCTCTACCGATCGCCTGGTAGCCGGAGGTCCGGGCCCCCCGTCCGACGGACCCTACTTCGGATGTTTTAAATGGCATGCTCTGTTGAAGGGGACTATCGGACCTGTAGTCCAGTCCTTTGCATATAAGGCATCTACCAGAGGCTCGTAAGGCCAGCGATTCAGGATATTACATGATGCTCAGGGTCCAGATTAGTATGCGTCTTCCTACGATGAATCCGATCCTACAAAGCCAAGGTCCGGCTACCTCACGGACCCCTTCAGTGAGGAAGGTCATCCAATAATCGAAGAAAAGCCAGACAAATCTCTCGGCAGTGATGGGTTATAGTTATGGCATCCTCAATCCCAGGTAAATCAACATAGACCAGGCGGTGGAGCATCTCGATGAAATTCTGGATTTGCATCATATCAGGGTAACTGTCTAGAAAAAGATGGATCAGAAAAGAGATATCATCTCTGAGGTTCTCTATTGTCTGAAAGTAGACACCTCTCTCTATGATCGAATCCTAATTTGTTTCATGTAGAAGCTTTTCAAGGCTTTCAAACTTTGTAGCCTAGTCATCATATGACGAGCCTAGCATATCCAACTCCTCTTGAAGGAAGATTCTCTGCAACTCCAAATCATCAACCTGGTCATGAGTTTCTCCCAAAGTATGGTCAATATGGAATAACTCATGGAAAAGGTGAATGACCTCTGCAAGGCACATCTCATGATCACAGGTAGTCCGTTTCAGCAATTCCTCTAACTCAACTATAGAAGTGGTCAAAAGCCATCTGTAGGCTGCCCATAGTAGCCTCAATATCATAAAGTTGTTGACTCGTGTGATCTAAATTTCCACAAAGAATATCCCGCTTATCCTTGGCTGATACAACATGTTGAAGGGCCTCGTCCCTTTCTTGGTGTAATTAAGAAGTTTAAACCTATGAAGCAGCCATTTGGAGAATGTATCTGGAAGCCTGCTCAGCTAAAAAGGGTACCCACTCTAGTAATGGAATGGGATCTAGGAAAATAGGAAAATGTGGAGAAGAACTTTTCTTCTGCAAAATGTCGACATACAACCAGTCTAGATAGGATTACGACATGTCGGGGATGTCAAAAATCTATGAAGATGAAATCCTTACCCGTATATTCCAGAAAGAAGAAGCCTCTGTGAGAAGAGGATGGACAAGGTCGCCTAGAAAATCAAAGTAATATTTGACGCTTGCAAAAACCAAAGATGAAGGTGGGATGTCTTACTTGAGTCCAAACTGCCTCACCACACTATAGCCAAAATAAGGCACAACTCCACAAAAGCCAACAAGTGGAAGAAATGACTGTCCCAGGCCATGTATGGTGACGATGTAATCACGAGCACTGAAAACCCCAATATCCCACACAATGGTGTCAGAAGTAATGCTATCTAAAGCTTGAATACATGAATCTATATGTTGGGGCACTACATGTAGCTCTTGCTACTGGGCGATCAAAACCTATAAGAGAATGTCCCAAAACTACCTCAGATAAGAGGAATGACTACGGAAGAGATGTGTCATAAACAAAACAAAAAGCAGTTCTAAACCACAACAAATCTGTGGATCATGCATAAAGTGGTACATGATCAAACTTCAAAAGGTTTTTGCCAAAATCGAGGAATAACGGATTGGTTGTTGATCACGGTGTTAATGTAAAAAGCCACTCGTAAGTCAAGTAGCTATTCGTTGCAAGAGAAGAAGAACCCGGCGAGTAATACAAATACAAATGCGTAGAGGTGCCATCGAGAGCCTACTTCGTCATCAGTCAATCGAGAAAAATTAGCACATGTGGGATCATAGTGAAATTTGTCTCCAAACAAGCCCTATACAAAATCGGGGCAAATTTTTGGGGCACCATCAACTTCTTCAATAATCAATGATAACCTTTTCAGGCCTGTCAAAGCAGCAATGATAGTCTAAGCTTTTCTTGCCATGAGCAAAGCAAACTAGAACCTCAAAGGTGGGTCTCATTCCCAACATAAAGTGATATTCCTCAATGGTGGGAGTCAGCTCATGCAGTCCAAAGAGGAAAAGGCTAAGTGAGGGAACCTAATATCGAACAATTGCTGATAGGAAATCCTGAGCCATAATAACTGAAATCAAACTAGCAAGTCCACCAAAGGCATGCTCAAACTGAAAGCGCTCGACGGAAGAAAAAGATGTCCACCACATCAACAACAAATCGAGAAATGCTGTCGAAAAGGCCATCCTATATGGCACATGCAACAATGATACTGAGATTGGTATCCTTTTATTAAGAATAAAAATAGAACAGCGTAGAATGGCAAGTCAATCACATCAATGAAAAAATAATACTGGAAAATAATATATACGAATACATCAATACATACATCAAAAATGTGAAAATAATATGATAAACTGTAGGAATTAGATATCTCTGTTGGAACTCATGTCAGATCTATCCCTACTAGATCCTGGTCTCTGGCACCTGTCAAATGAATCGTGAGGAGGATCCGGTGTATCCTGTGAAAGAAAGGAAAAACATTAGAACAACAAAAATATTAATGCGAAAGAATGACAATGAAAAGCAAGCAAAAAACACCTAATCTCGTAGTGGATGTGGAATGATAGGAGGAAAGCTCTATTCTAGAAAAGCCCCTGGATCAACTTCACTCTATCACATCCAGTATTGAAACTAATTGCTCATACTGTTGTCGCTCTCTCCATCTGGTCTACCAAATCGCAATGCTCCTGATCCAGAACAACATCTCTGGATCCACCGAGGACCTAGTAGAACCTCTCCTACTCAGCTCCAATAGAACACCCTCCTTGAATCGAGGAAGTAGTGGTGAATTGGCCAATGCAAACACGGACAAACCATGAAGCATAATCCCGCATAATCATCTAACCTTTAATGTCAGCAAGACTGGGACTCGCCGAATTTTCATGCTTGAAAGTAGGGACAAAAAGATTGTTTGTAATATGAATATTGCCTATCACCTGGCGCCAAGAACGCACGACTATGGTGACATAGGTATAGTTCAACATTATAATCACCGCCCTGAACTAAATGGTGAAAGTGTTTCCAAGTGATATGATCTGTGGTAATCAACTCCAGCTGCGATCGGAGCATTACAAAATCCAGTAGATCCACAGAGTGAACGAAGGGTCAAGACTAACGAAGAGCTCTAAGATGCATATCAAGACACAGCGAAGAAGCAGGCCGAGCAAAACTCATATGCTCATAATACCACCACAACAGAAATGGCCAAAACCCAAGCTGCATAAGAGAGGGACAACTCATCCTATATCGCATCGCCTGTAGGAAGGTAGCAAATATGAAGGAGCCCCAATCAAAGTGAGCATCGTCATCAAAATCTACCATGCCAACATAGGCATCAGGGAACTTAGTGCCATTGTTGCTCAAAAATCATGACACTAAGAGGAGAAGAAGGAGTCTCCATCAACACTGGTATAAGTTAAGACCATCTACGGGGATGCTGTAGAAGGAAGACCCTCTGAGTAAAACAGAGCTAGGGATATGCCTGTCACTCAACTCAAAATAAGAAATGCCAAGAACGAGGTTTACATTAGTAACAGTCCCGGCAGTCCGGTGAACAGGATCACCTCCAAAGCAAAGGTCAGTGATGACTGTCCACTCAAAAGGTGTGACTTTGAGTTCATAGTCTCATAAGTGTAATGTGTTGGTCTCACTGAACCAATTCTTTGCTAAGGTAGAAACCAGCACCTGGCGAGCACAGAAAGGGGGAATAGAAAGAACGTCATCAAACCCCTGTGCTATTAGAAAGTCCCTATATACAAGATGAGCATCGTTACAAATGGAAATGACTTGGAACCAAGTGCCTTTAAAAATCCTATCACATGGAACGGACTACGCTCACAAGAAAATGGAAGGATGTGAGCTTAATCGAGTCAGTAAAGAAGTGTTACGAACTCTAAGCCCATGATCATCTAGACTCGAAGGGCGGTACCAATGTTAGAGGTAGAAAACTCCTAAAAATATCCGTAGTAAGGCATGTCTGCATCAGCAACCTCATCACCAGAACTACTCTCATCAATATCAAAGAATGGATCATCACTAGAGTATGATCCAGAGTAGGGTCTCGAGGGACCAGTCTCAGATGCATCCTCCTTCCCAAGTCGGTGACATGGAGCCATCCTGAAGGGAATTTTAATTCAAATCATAAGCAAACAATCAAAAATACATGCAAAATATTGGGAAGTATTTTTTATGCATTTTAATTTTGAACCCTAGCGTAAGGGTTATGCATATCAAATCTTAACCAATGTGAAGTCTATGTGTTCTAATTTTCGACTCTATTGTAAGGGTTATTTGTATCAAATCTTGGCTAATGTGAAGGCCAGGGGAATCAAACCCTAATGTAAGGATTATCTATCTCAAATTTTGGTCAATGTGAAGACCATGCGAATCAAACCCTAGAGTAAGGATTATCTATGTCAAATTTTGGTCAATGCAAAGGACATGCAAATAAAACCCTAGTGTAAGGGTTATGTATGTCAAATTTTGGTCAATGCGAAGGCCATGTGAGTCAAACCCTAGCGTAAGGGTTATCTATGTCAAATTTTGGTCAATGCAAAGGCCATGTGTATCAAACCCTAGTGTAATTTTGGTCAATGCAAAGGCCATACGAATCAAACCTTAGAGTAAGGGTTATCTATGTCAAATTTTGGCCAATGTAAAAGCAATGCATTTGAATTTTTGACCCTAGCGTAAGGATTATTGGTGAATTTGGTTGATGCAAAAACCATGTGAATTATACCTTAGCAGAAAGTTAAACCTTTTAAATTTTAGTCATTGTGAAGGCTGAATTTACATTTCATTTAGAATCTAGCGAAGGAGTTTCAAATATAAATTAGACCTTAGCGAAAAGGTCGAACCTTTTAAATTTCAGTTATTGCGAAGGATGAATTTACATTTCATTTGGACTCCAGTGAAGGAGTTGCAAATGCGAATTAGACCTTATCAAAAAGGCTCAATGGTTTAAATTTTAGCTAATGTCAAGGTTGAATATGTGTATCTTGGTTACCGTGAAGCCATGCGCATCAGACCCTAGCGTAAGGGTCATCCTTTTAAAAAACGAACCATTGCAAAGGTTGAACAAATGAAATTGGATATTGCAAAGGCCAAGTTGCTTAAAATTTAGACCCCGACAAAAGGGCCATGAAATTTTTAAATTCGTAAGCCCAAGCAAAAGGGCTGTGCAATTTTCAAATACGCTGTGCAATTTTCAAATGCGATTATGCGATGTTCAAATGAAGTTGTGCGATTTTCAAAAAGTGACTATGTGATTTTCAAATGTGGTTGAACAATTTTAAAAAGTGATTGTGCAATTTTCAAGTAGTTATGCGATTTTCAAATGCGATTGTCCAATTTTCAAAGGCGATTAAGCAAATTTCAAAAGCAAATTTTAAAAATGATTAA
>NMUG010006506.1:0-12551 GCA_002855965.1 Monotropa hypopitys | reverse complement strand
AGTATTCTGTAAGTTTCCTATTCCTATCATGTTTTTTGCTATAAAAGGAGTTCTATGGTATTGTATGAAGACATAAGAGAATATACATCAAAATACAACTTTGAGAAGACTCATGAAGAGATTTAGAGAGAAGATTACAAGATTCAAGAATTTTTTAAATTTTTTTCTATTTCTTTTTATGAGTTTTTTTGGAGAATTTTACATTATCCTTATTCTTGAGTTTTCTAGCCGTTTTTACGGTCTTTGGAATTTCAAGAACAAGGTTACACCATCTTCCAAACTTTGATATGATCATTGTAGATCTTTTTTGGGCATTAAGCTTTCTAGTTTAGCGTTTTCCTAACTTTGCTAGGATCAATGTACACTTTTTGTTTGTGCATTAAACTTTCTAGTTTAACATTCATGAGAGGTTAGTATTTGTGAATGTACGTTTGATTTTTTAGTTACCATTAATCATTGTAACAATAATAAATCATATTATCGATATACCGAATATCAATATTTGTTTTTTATATCAGTTTTGGTGATTGATTCTCGTATTACTTCCTTATCTACATCTTCTATTATTTATCGTTTAATATTTTTAGAAAAATTTAAAGTCTATTCACCACCCTCGAGACTTGTTTGGTGGTCCATTATGTATTTTTCAGTGTCCATCTTGCCCATCAAAGAACTGGAAAGCATAAAATCTTTTCAAAAGGGGGAAAGTTGCAGTGGAAAAAGATGTGTCGATATGTTAGCATCTATACTTTTCGCATAAGTTTTTCCGTTTCAACTAGTATTCCTGCACAGTTTTTAGAAAGCGAACCACCTGGTGTAATCTCCTTAACTTTCCAATATGCAATGGTAGAAATTGATGGTGCAAGCAACAGGAATCTCTATGGGTGTTAAGTTAGAACTCTTTATCGTGCATATGTGATAGTCATATATTTCCGAAGGGTAAGTGTAATTAGTGTATCCTTATATATTGTACTATACTAGCGTATTGCCCGTGCCGATAACACTCAATAATTCGAAAGTACAACAGAATACATAATGATACGATGAAACTTCAGGCATTAGTAGTGTTTTTCGTCACTGATTCGTGTCTTCGGTACATTGGAGTGCCTTCGGCACTCATTATGAGTGACGGGCATTCGATCCGAGATTTTGATACACCTCGTGTCGATGGCACGTGGCGATAGAATAGAAATTGCAACATAATACATAAGGGTACGACGAAACTTTGAGTGTTGATAGTGTCTTCGACACTGACTCTTGATTTTGGCACTTTGGAGTGCCTTTGGCACTCATAATGACTAACGGACACTCGATCCGTATTTTCGGTGCACCACATGTCGATGGTACGGGGCGACAAAATAGAAAGCGTAACATAATCCCTAATGGTACGACGAAATTTCGGGTGTTAGTAGTGCCTTCAGCACTGATTCGTGCCTTTGGCACTTTGGAGTATTTTTGGCACTCATGATGAATGACGACACTCGATTCGTATTTTCAGTATAGTCTGTGCTGATTGCACGGGGCGACAGAATATAAATCGCAACTCAATCCCTAAGGGTACAACAAAACTTCGGAGCAACATGTTTGGTATTCCTAGATGCCACTCTCATTTATTTGGTATTCCTAGTGTTGTAATATGTATTTTCTTTGGAGCATGTTTCCCCATTCAAGCTGAGACAGAGAAATGAAACATCTCCGAATATTTGACAAAAAACTAAGTAAAAAATATTAAACCACTTGGACAAACACAGATAACTATGATTTTTAGCACTGCTTGTCAACTCTTCTGATGGTTTTACCACAATTGGAAGTTTGTAGATGCCTATATTATCAATCACTAATAAAGCTCCACAATCATAAGCCCCTTGATTGGTAAATTCCTCTGAAATTAGAAATCCTGATCCCAAGTCCAGTGGAATGATATGCATTTATTCACGTTTATTAATCACTTATGACATTGTTCTCACAGGTGACGATGTTGAAAAAATTTCTCGGATCAAGGAATACCTGTCAAAGGAATTCGAAATTAAAGATCTGGGAAACTTGAAGTATTTCCTGGGCATCGAAGTTGCAAGGTCTGCTAAAGGGATCTACATATGCTAGAGAAAGTATATTCTGGACCTGTTGGAAGAAACATGAATGCTGGGCTGCAAACCTTGTGACACCCCAGTTGAGACAACCCTGAAACTTGGTGATGATACTAATGGGACTCCTACTGATAAAGGAAGTTGATGGTGTATCAAATCAGCAGCCCAGACTCAAGTTCTCCTTCTCCTTGGTTAGCCTGCAAAACAGAGATCCTTGACACCGGTGTGGTGCCGGCCAAAGATCCTCCGACGATCAAGTTAGACAATATTCCAGTGGTGAAGAGAGAGAGAGAAAAAGATGTAGAGATGAGACTCATGATGAATGACGACACTCGATCCGTATTTTCAGTATAGTCTGTGCTGATTGCACGGGGCGACAGAATATAAATCGCAACTCAATCCCTAAGGGTACAACAAAACTTTGGAGCAACATGTTTGGTATTCCTAGATGCCACTCTCATTTATTTGGTATTCCTAGTGTTGTAATATGTATTTTCTTTGGAGCATGTTTCCCCATTCAAGCTGAGACAGAGAAATGAAACATCTCCGAATATTTGACAAAAAACTAAGTAAAAAATATTAAACCACTTGGACAAACACAGATAAACTGAACAGTCACGACTCGTATTTTCGAAATCGTGTTTCCGGAATTCAATTCGTAATTAAAATTGATTCTTGGATTCTTTGGTTTGCATTGACGATTAGAATTAGGCGTTAGACTCCTTCTCAGTTCATCCATAAGGTTCGTATTTGATTCGGAGTGTTTCGGGGAAGTTCGAAGAGAGTTTGGCATGAAAATATCATCACATGAGGAGTTTGCATCGGTGCAAAGTGAGTTTCCACCAATGCAGGGGTTTTTTTAGGAGTTTGTATCAGTGCAAGGAAAGCTTGCACCGGTGCACAAACCTACTGCTTTGTCTGGACCAAGTTTTTATCTGTGCAGAAGAGGTTTGCACCGGTGCAGGGGAGTTTGCATCGGTGCAGTGGAAGCTTGCACCGGTGCAAAAGTCTTCTGTTAGATATTTGTGCAAGTTTGCACCAGTGCAGAGAGGAGTTGCACCGGTGTATAGAGCCCAGAATTGACTCATTAAGGGCAGTTGTGTCATTTCACATAGGGGTGTATATATATGATCATATGCACGATTTTGATCATCTTCTCCTTCATTTTGCCCTACCCTTTCTCTCTCTACCTCCATTGAAGGTTCTCTATCCCTTCTCTTTAAAATACCTCCCCCTTCCTAAGCTCCAATGGCGCCAAGCCTTTGAGAAACATCGATCACCTCGTCGAGCTCTCTCTATCTGTGTGTGTAGCTTGTGCCGTTTTCAAGATGCCCTCACCTAGGGTTTTCTCCATGCTTAGGGTTTGAGGTAAATATGTTCCTATCTTGTGTTTGTGTGGTTGTGTTAGGCCACTAAATCGATTTACAAGATTAAAATTGTTTGGGGCCGAACTAATCAGAGGCCGGAGCCACGACCTCCTCCAGGAGGACTACCACAGGCCAGCTATCAGAGGTCCGAGGAAAGCATAGCCGGTATGAGGACCGCCCTGGGGTTCTCTCCAGCCCAGAGGACTCACAGCTCAGAGGAGGTGCCTAGCCGAAGCAACATGAAAGTAAGGTCATGCTACCGAACATAGGTATGGCCGACGGCAGGAGCTCCCTCTGGGTTACTTCTGTGTAGAATGTTCATTGCTCAGGGACAGCCCTGTCAACAGCCAGATAGGACAAATACCTCGTCTACATCAAGGATTCCCTCAGAGACAGCATCCCGGGTTTTGCGCACATGGCAGACACATGCTTGACATAAGAATCAGCTTTTCCGTGATTCCCGCCGCATGCCAGACATACTTTATCAACTTTTCTGTCGCCCAATGCTGTCAGGCGGCGGCGCCTGACATTGTCAGAGTCGACCGGTCGACCACATGCTCAGATGCACAGTTGGGACAGGCGCACTGCCCTACGACGCAGCACAGCAGCATAGTCGCACCGAAGCACGTGTCCCTCACTCTCCAATGGTTTTATAAATAGAGAGGAGCATTCAATGCAGAGGTACATCTTCGCCCAAGCTCTGCCATTTTACTTTCTCTCTCTACAAATCCCTTGCTGACTTTACCATCGGAGGGTCCACCGGAGACATTCGCCAGTCGCATAACGTTTCCTTCTTTTGCAGCCAAGCTCAGCCACATCTCCACCGCTAGCAACCGGGAACCACCGCAAGAAAGACTTACCCCCCAATAATTGGCAACTCCACTGGGGAGTCCTTTCTCAAACACTCAAATCTTTGTTGTAGCTGGAAGATGACTTCCAAAGACCGAAACTCCAAGGATAACCAATCTGATGGCACAAGGAACAAGGGAAAGGAAGTTGCTAGGACAGGGGACTCTGCTCTCCGAACTCTTGAACGCATCCGCGCCGACGACGCCAGCTACCGTACCAGTGAATGTCCTGACCCTCTGGCCAAGCTTACCACTAGGCAGTATATTCGTAAGATGGAAGGCGATCTGGGCCGAAGGGATCACCAGATTGATGCCCTCATCCGCGAAATGACCCTCCTAAGGGAGGCCACCGAGAAGAAAAGAGCGGCGCCAGACCGTGCCGAAGGGGATGACCGAGAGTATCAGGAGCCTTCTCAAAGCAGGAGCAGATCTGAGCAAACTAGGCCCTCTGCTTTGAACAGGCTAGGGGAAGGGTAGAAGAAGTCCCTGTCCGGCGGAGGGTTAACGAGGACCATCGCGTCAGATGCCGAATCTCGCCTCCATGACATAGGGAAGAATGTTCGGCTGCTAATCGTCGGCCACCTGTCTTCGACCGTCTCGGTCCACACACAGTTCCAGCGGCCCAGAGACCTCGCCCTGCTAGGGAACTGTCACCCCTCCGGGACCGAAGACACAGTGGTCACGGAGAGAGCCAGTCACCCTATTCTGAGCAGGAGGTCACCCAGAGGAAAAGAAGGGAGGTCCTTCCAGCTCGGACCTATGAGCCATGCCGACAAGACGGAATCCCCTGCACTCCATTCTCTTTAGAAATTGAAGCTGTAAGACCTCCGGTAGGTTTCTCAGCCCCCAAATTCAACAAATATGATCACAAAATGGATTTATATACCCAAATCGTGCACTTCAGGCAGATGATGTCCCTGTTCTCAGGGGAAGATGTCTTGATGTGCAAGTTGTTCCCATCCAGTCTTAACCGATTACCAATAGGGTCCATCTCTTCATGTAGAGATCTTTCAACGGCCTTTCTGGCTCAGTTCATCACCAGCTCCAGGGTGAAGAAAGAAGTTGATTCCCTTGGTTTTCGGCGAGCGAGGTCAGAATCTATGCGCCAATACGCCGCCCGGTATTGGGACCTCTATAACGAGATTGAAGAGTGCGATCAAAAAATCGCGGTGACATCATTCAAACTCGGCCTGGACCACTCCAGCCGAGAGTTCGAAGATTTGATGTTCCCTCCGGCCACCATGAATGAACTCATGGCCAAGATTGAGCTCCACGCAAAGCTCGAGGAGGCTAAGGAGGAGAGAAGTAAGGCCGACCAACGCCCCGGCCACGACTCCAACAACAACAGTGTGGTCAGAAGAAAGAAGACCAACACTTTCCAACATGGCAAGCCTCGGACGTACAAGCCGTACGCATTTGTGGCCCACACCACTGTCTTCAAGCAGCCAACTTTTATGCTCCTTCGCAAAATCGAAAAGGAGCCGTACTTCAGATGGCTGGAGAAGCATTTGGGAGCTCAGAGAGGCGACAACGACAAGTTCAGGTGCTCCTATCACAGGGAGAAGGGTCATCTAACAACCAATTTCCGAGCCTACAAGGACTTTCTGGAGGAGTTGGTCGTCGCTGGTCATCTTGGGGAGTTCATTAACACGGAGAAGACAACCGTTGTTGTACCGAAGGAGGACCCCTAGCCGGCCCTATGCATTATTAACGTGATCCACGGGATGGTGGATCACCGACGAGAGGAGCAGATTCGGTCAGAGCTCCAACAGATTGAGGCAAAGGAGATCCTTGTCGTCCAGCCCATGCCAAAGAAGCCGAAGCCGGACTCCAGGTATTACATAACCTTCTCAGATAGAGATTCAGAAAGGGTTTAGCACCCTCACGATGACGCGCTAGTCGTCACCCTACAAGTTGCCGATTGCCAGGTCCGAAGGGTCCTCGTTGATCTCGGCAGTTCGGTAAATGTCATCTACTACTCCCTGTTCAATAAAATGGGGTACAAAGCAAAAGACCTTCAACCGACCAACGTGCCAATGGTAGATTCAATGCGGCTTCAGTCTGGCCGTTCGGCAAAATGCTCATCCCAGTGACCATCGGCACGGTTACCACCAAGGTGGAGTTTGTGGTTGTTGACGTCTGATCTCCTTACAACGCTATCCTGGGCCGAACCTGGGTCCATAGCATAAAGGGAGTCGCTTCCACATACCACAAGGTTATCAAATTTATTGGCAGAAGAGGTGTGGAGGAGCTTAGGGGAGACCAAACCTCGACGAACCAGTGCTACATCGCTGTTGTCAAAGGGAAAGTTACCCCTGAGCAAGTTCACTGGGTGGAGGTTCCAGATCAACCGGTGCTGGAGGATGTCAGTTCAAGTGCCTCGGTAAAATCCATTGAGGACCTTGACACCATCCCTCTGAGCGCCGATGATTCGGATCGCTTCTTTTTTATTGGCTCTCAAATGACTGAAGCAGACAAGGAGGCCATGATCAGCTTCCTGAAGCGTAATGTTGAAATATTTGCCTGGACACCCTACGAAGTGCCAGGCGTGGATCCGGAGTTTATCAGCCATCACCTCAACATCCGGGCTAAGTGCCGACCCATTGTTCATAAGGCCTGGCGATCTGCAGCTGCTCATGCCAATGCCGTCATAAAGGAAGTTGATCGTTTGACCGAGGCGCATGCAATCCGAGAAGTATACTATCCCACCTGGTTGGCCAACACGGTGGTGGTCAAAAAGAAGACCGACAAGTGGAGGGTCTGTGTTGACTACACTAACCTCAATGAAGCTTGCCCCAAAGATAGCTTTCCAGTTCCCAGGATTGATCAACTGGTCGACTCAATGACCGGACATCCCAGAATGAGCTTCATGGATGCTTGCCTTGGGTTGAGGCTAAGTAGGGAGATAAATGACTAGTTAGCATTGGACATTCGTGGAAATCATTGGTTGGCCTTTTCTAGGCAACTTTCGGACTTTGTGATAGTAAAATCCTTGGATGAGTAACCTTCTATTAGTTACGTGTGGTTATATCGGACTAGATTCATAGAATGGCCTTTGTGTAATGGTCTTGGCGCTTGTGAGTGATTTTCTCCCAGTTGAGGTTTGGTTTTCCAAATAGAAGGTTTTGGCTTATCCGTTATGATGATTGGATAGATATGAAGGCTAGAGGTTCTCTATAGATGCAGGTTTGTTCTTGACTTGTATGGTGTGGTTATTTAGACTTGTGATCGGACTTGATGATCTTGGGTGTGAGTATTGAGAACATGCTTGGGTTTGCATTGTAGGATTCACCCATTTTGCACATATTCACCGTGCCGCATCTTCACTTAATAGTCGCATATTTGCTGGGTCTTTATGACTCAACCTTTTTCCTATAGTTCCTTGCAGGTTCATGTTATTGGATTGCTCGTAGAGGGGTTGGCTTAGGCTTGCTCTAGTTCTTTGTGGTGAGAAGCATGCTCCATTTGAATCATTATTTTGGTTCCCCTCTTCTTCCCCTTTGTAGCCTACGGGCATTTCCTTTATCATAAAAAGTTGTAATCTTTCTAATGCAAGCAAGTTTATGCTAAGTGATTGTTGTATCTAAATTTCACACAAGTACATTTGAGAAAGAATCGTTATTGTTACATTTCTGCATGTTTTGTAAAAGAGATATGTTTGTACTTCTTTTACTCACGGCCCCTTTGTTGTTGGAATGGTGTATGCAAAGATGTTTATGCATTTCTCTTATTAAAAAAAAAGGTTTGAAAATCCGAGGCATGACATTGATATTGAGGACTTGGGTCTTTTGTCGATTATCGGTTGCATGCTTGAGTCCAATGTATTTAGAAGAGTTATTGTCACATCATGTACTTGGGTTCTTTTACTGTCCATGCACGCTTTGCTTGTGGACACTTGTGCACACAACCTTCATATGCATGCATGGTATTAGTAGGGGGTTTTCTCACTGAGCATGTGGAACGCTCAGACTCTTTTCCCTTTTCCCCCCAATTTTCTTCGCAGGGACATGAGGACTTGTTGATTGGAGTTCGAGTCAGCTGTTGGGTTTTCTTCGGAGCTCTTCTACTCCTTCTTTTACATTTGTTGTACCTTATGTATCTTTGTACTTCACTTTTAGTAATTCAGTTGTAACCAGATGTTGTATTTCTTTTCTTCTGCTTTGTATCTTGTACCATATTGTATCCTGTCTGGTTATCTTTATTGTTTAGCTTATGTATGGCAAGTGGCTATCCTCTATTTATTTATTGTCCATTTTATCAATTTCAAGAAAGAAATGGTTTGAAAATTTGGGGCGTGACAATAAGGATAGAATCCAGTGCTCGAAAGGAACAGTGATGAAACCAACTCTAGGAAGATCAACTCTAAGAGTGTCAACATAAGGATCGAATATCCTTGGTTGATCGATCAATAGGAAGGGTCCCCAAAATCATTTTGACGTTGAGTTATAAAATCTTTATATCCTTTTCGGAGATCCCATGCAATGCACACACTCATTCTATGCACACACGTGCTAAGCAACACAATGCAATGCAACCTCTTGAGACTAAATGTCTCTCCAAAGTCCCTAAGTTTTCGAAACGAAGGCTCTGATACCAATTGTACAACCTAGAATATTTAAACCATTTTTATGAAAGATATACAATTATAATAAAATACAGAAATAAAGTATCTACCATCCATATTATACCATAAGTACACAAAGGATGAAAAAAATATGAATGACGCAATCTCAAGCAATAAAATGAAATATGATTATAATCCTTTACAATTTTACAACTGAAATAAACAATAAATGTACAATAGATGAATAAGAAAAACAACATGTCATCTACTATGGGGCAAGCTCCAATGCCAAACGAGGAGTTTGAAAGATGCAACTCCAATCCAAGGTGTTGACCCTAAGATTTTGATGATTTATTTTAAATGGTTTTATTCCACAAATTTAGTTTATGATAAAATGATTTCAATTCATCGATTCATGCTTAAAGGTTTGAAAATCTATTTGCTCAAGGAAATTGGTTTAAAGCTTCAAAATGTTTATATCTTTGTGTTTCTATATGATTTTATAAAGAATAGGAAATATGCTAACAAAGTTTAAATATCTGGTAAATACTTTTTGTATGTCTCTTGTATATTAAATTGACTTAGTTTAATTTTCGGTCATGCTAGATATTTTTAAAACATACTTAGAAAATATTTATGCTTACAAGGTTTTTTATACTTATATTTTCTAAGTAATGTTCTTCACAAAAGTTGTATAAAATCAAATTACCAAGTCAAGGAATCAAGACTTAGAACATTCTGAGTTGCACAGAACCCTACAAGCGAATCGGTACCCCAATCGGTACACTGACCGGTATACCGGCCAACATACCGGTCCCATACCGATCTTTGCAAAATATTAACAGTAGGGTTGAGCTGGCCAAAACTTCACATTTTTATACCTACCGGTATACCGGTCTTTGTTAAAATCATCCAGAAGGTTTAGTCTTCATTTTAAACGCATTTTATGCCTAACCGGCATACCGGCCGGCATACTGGTCACATACCGGTTGCATACCAGCATGTGTAAAATATACAGAAAATGGATTTTAAGTTGCAAGTATTTACCACAATGCCACCCAATGGCTATAAACGACTAGTTTCTTATTTGTGGCTATATAAACATGTGTTGGGGTCCTTAATACCCCAAGAGAATTCTCCTACAAGTTTCATATTGATACCTCTCTCAAATCTCTCTAGAATCTCTCTTAATCTCTCTCTTTGTATTTTCTTGTTTATTTACTTGAGAAAAGGTTGGGGATCACTTGTATTATTTATAGAGAGAGTTGTTCTTCATTTGTAAGAGAGAGGGCATGTCTTCCTCGTCTCTTTTATACATTCACTTGTATTGTAAGTCAAGCTCATTGGTTGAAGGACTTGCAAAGAAGTTAGTTAGTCACCCAGAAGGCTAGCAAAGGTTCAAGGCATTTGGAAGCTCTCAAGGTAGATAGCACCCAGAAGACTATCAAGGTTGGAGTGCACCTGGAAGCTACTCAAGGCAACGGCAAGTAGATGCCCAGAAGATTCATAAGGTTGGAGCACACCCAACAAGTTAGCTCAAGTCACTTATAAGGTTTGATTACCACCATAAGGTAATCTTCGTATTAGTGGAACCCTTATAATTTTAAGGGAAATGGATGTACCTTACGCCGTGGACAAGCCTAAGTGAACCACTATATTTCTTGGTATTCCTCTCCTTACATTTAGCTTGCATTCTTTATTTCTTGCCTTGTGATTTATTCTTGCCTTGCCTTGGTTGTTTATGCTTGCACTTTCATTATATCAAAAGTATTATTGAATCAATTACTTGGAAGCAAAACAATCCCGGAAACCTCAACTGTTGCCGTATTGCAACAACTTAGGTATAACAGAAGGATTTTGGCATTGGTTCCTTGACCAAGATTCCAATATCTTTTGATATACCATTTTGCCCAAGTTTTTAATCTTTGAGTATTTTTTAAATTGGGCATAGTCTTGATCCCCCTCTCTTGGTTGCACTATTTATACATATTTGTATTGTTGCCTACCCCCCTTTTGGGCCAACAATTGATATCAGAGTCAAGTGCTCATATCTTGATCATTTTTAATTTTTTTGATCTTCTCGACTTCACCGTCTTGAGCAAAAGATCTAAATGGCAACATCTCATATTCTTGAGAGTCAATCTACTTCTAGGCCTCTGTTGTTTGATAAAACAAATTTTTTATATTGGAAAAATCGTATGTGTATTTATTTACAATCTATTGACTACGATTTATGGATGACCATTGTTGATGGTCCTCATGTTCCTCAAACCCTTTATTATCAATGGCTCGAAAGTGATAAAAGAAAAGTATAACAAAATTACCAAGCAATGAATATTTTGTACTGTGTCTTAGATCTTAATGAGTTTAATCATATTTCATGTTGTGACTCTGCTAAGGAGATTTGGGATCGACTTGTAGTAATCCATGAGGGAACCTCACAAGTCAAAGAAGCCAAAACGGACATCTTAGTTCATGAATATGAACTTTTTTCTATGTATGCTCATGAACCTATTTCCTCTTTATTTTCTAGATTTAATGATATTGTCAACTCCTTGAAAGCTCTTGGTAAGAGCTATACTAATGTGGAACTATGTAGAAAGATTCTTAGGTCCATGTCCAAGGATTGGGAGGCAAAGGCATCCATCATCCTCCAAACTATCGACATCACTACTTGCTCACTTGACATTCTCATGGGCAAGTTACTTACGGAGGAGATGCATCTTCAAATGGATGATACTTCTGGTGATCTTCTTGAGTGCCTTCAAGCAAGGAAGGAGGATGATAGCTCATCTTCATCCTCTTCCTCTAATGATGAAGAGATCACTGCCATTACAAAGAAATTCATGAAATACCTCAACAAAAAGAAGGAGAAGAATGCAAAAAGCTCCACAGTGATTTGCTATGGATGCAAGAAGCCGGGACACGTCGAATCTTCATTGTCTCTAGCCAAGAAGACATCATACAAGATCTTCAAAGCAGTCATGCACAAAGCAACAATGGAAAGCTCTTCGGATTCTAGTGATGAATAAAAAGAGGTAAAGAATCTATGTTTAATGTAAAATAGTACTTTTCATGATTTTTTGAGTGATGATGATCTTCGAGAAAGCTTTGACATATTATTTTAAGATTTTGAAAAGCTTACTCACAAATACAAAGAATTAAAACCATTTTCCAAAAATCTTTCACTTGAGTTTAATGAAATCATTAAGGAAAAAGAATTTTTGGAAATCAAGTTAGAAGAAGTTAGAAATGAAACAAATGAGAAAATTTCACTTCTTAAAGAAAATGAGGAAATTTTAAAGAAAGAAATTGTTTTGCTTGAATCTTCCATTCCTCTTAAAAAACCTAGGATAGCATGCAACTATTGCAATATGGTTGGTCATATCTCACATGCTTGTCCTATTAAAAAATCGCATTATACACATGTTAATAATGTTAAACAAATTTGGGTTAGGAAAGATAGGGTAGTTCATAATGCCTTACATTTTGACATGCCCAAAGTTGTTTGGGTACCAAAAAGATGAACTATCTTGTTGCTTTGGTAGTTAAGTTTTTTTATATAACTTGTCTATAATTGTTTGTTTTTTATATCTTTTGATGATATATCTTGATTTGTTTATCTATTTTTAGTTTGAATCAAGTTTAGTTCAAAGAAGTTAGTACTTACTTCATTAGTATATTA
>NMUG010006505.1:0-12552 GCA_002855965.1 Monotropa hypopitys | reverse complement strand
CGTGACGGTGTGTCTTCGGCATGTCCTTGGCATGTCGGCGTCTCTTCGGCGTGTCCTTGGCGTGTCAACGTGTCGATGTGTCTTCGGCGTGTCCTTGGTGTGTCGTCGTGTCTTCGGCGTGTCCTTGGAATATTGGCGTGTCTTCAGCATGTCTTATGCATGTCCTTGACGTGTCGGCGTATCTTTGGCGTATCCTTGGCATATCGGCGTGTCCTTGGCATGTCCTCGGTGTGTGTGTTTTTGGCCGAGTTATTCTTTTCGATATTGCAAGTTCTTGGATTGCCCCCATCAATGTTTTGAGTGGTTGAGGTCTTATCCATGGCATTGGATGTTGTTGTTGCGAGTTTTGGAAGGTAACCTGTCCGTTTCTTGGAGTTTGGAGAAACATTCGAAGTGGTTCGACTTATTGAGGATTTCTTTTCTTGTCGTTGTACCTTGGTTCGTTGACCCTAGAAATTTCGAGGATGAAATTCCTTTAAAGAGGATGGATTGTAACAGTTCAGAAATTTATTAATATAATTTCCATTGTTTCAAAAATTCTTAGGAATTATTCTTTAAACTCCTTCAATTCTTGTTTCGAGAAAATCTTCTTAATAATTCCCTTGAAGTAATATTCCCTTCGGTTGATTAAAAATATATTCCATCCTTGAGTTATGGATTCCCAAGCCTCCCCAAAGTGATTGTTGAATCACGAGTAGTTGGGTGTGCTCGATAGGGAAATTGATGTACTAATGGATGTTTGGATGGCAATCACATTTCAAGTGATTGAATTCTTCTAAAAAATCTTCTCTTGATGGTTATGGTGTTTGATCTTATAATGTCATAGAGAATTCAATTTCGAATCCAACGCAATTTGAATCGCGTCAATCGGAATCCGGACGAAGAATCTAGGCCCATTTCTTCTTGGATTTCTTCAATTTCTGGAAGAAGGAGAAGGCTTGTGGGAATTGGGAGCCCAATTACCAGGAATAGGGGAAATCATTGTAGGAATAGGTGAAGAGAAGGGGGATAACAGGAGGGAAGAACCCTGGATTACCAGGAGTTGGGGGAGAGCTTGCGGGAGTTGGTTGCGGGAGTCCAAGAGTTAAACTTTTTCTGCTGTTTACCCCCGTACTTTTAGAGAAGGGTTTTGCCCGAGTATAAATACCAACCTAGGGTTCTTCCTAAAACATTTTTGGACGATTTTCTCTCTCTGTCGCCGAGCACTTCAGGTGAGTCTCTCTCTCTCTCTCTCTCTATTTTATCAAATTCCCTCATACCTAACACTCTCTCCCTTGATCATTTGAGATTCTTGCCTTGTTTAACGTTGTAGATGGAGGTTCCCTCTACGCACTCATCCCCATTTCGTGGTAGGATTTGGAGAACCCTCACCTAGGGTTTTCCTTGGGTCATCATTTGAGGTAGAGATTTCTCTCCCTTGGTTTTTATCTTTAGTCTTCTCCCTATCCCTCTAAAGTTTTCAAGAAATTCTGTATAAGTTTGTGTAATTTCAAATTTACCACCATGGGTTATGTCTTTTCCTAAATTGGTTGAGTATGTGTGTAGTGGAGGGTTTCATTGAACTCCCTATGTCTTTAATTTGTTGATTCTTCACTCGATTTTAAAAAACCCCAAAATTTATGAAAACCCCTAATGTGTCAATTGGAAATCAATTTGGGGAAAATGGTCTATTTACGTTGGAATGGTAAATTGATGGGTCTAGTAAGTGTATTGACATATGGAAATCGAAAATGGGACAAATTGTGGAGTAATCCATGTTTTGGGTCTAGTTGTGTGATTAAGAGGCATTGCCCTAATCATATTGAAATTAATAAACGAAAAGATTGTTAAAGATAGAGTTTTGTCAGCTGTTTTTGCTCTTGATGATCCGGATGTTAGTTTCTCATGTTCCGGAAGGTAAGTGGAAACTATCCATTCGTTGTTCTTTGCCTCTCCCATTTTTTTGTGAACGTTTGGAAATGAAAGGTAGTCTCTCTATCCATTCTTCTTTGGATCTCTGTCTATTTGTGTTGGTGTCTATCCTAACTAAAGTTAGGATACTCGATTCTTTAGTAATGCAGAAGTGATTTGCTCATTGTCTCTGTTTGGCATGTTCGTAACCGTCTCGGGTTACACTAATGTCGATTGATCATTGTGGGAATAGCATGTTGTTTGGAAAGTTTTCTGACTGCTCACCCCATAGTTTCCATGTTATTCTTATCCTTCTCTACATTCCTGTAGATGGTTCGTAGAACACCTGACGTGGTGTCACTTGCTAGAATTTCCCTGCATCAGTCGCCTCATGCGCAGAAATCTGTCTAACTTTTTGTGTTCTCATTTTTCTCGAGATTGTCTCCTGGTTTCTCACACCCTTGCTGTATACTTGGTCTTCTCGTGGACATTCGATGTCCTCATATTTTTATACGGATCTAACTTGTTATCGTCTCTCTTGATGCCTTGCCCTTTTTGCGCTTGGGCAATCCATTCTGCGATGGTGTCGCTTGTTGAAGCTTGTTCGAGAGTGTGTGAGGGTGTTGATCAATGGGTTAGTAGAGTTTGACTTGTTGCATAATCAGTGAGGTGACATTGTATTCATGTTGTGCAGTTGCATTGAGAGTGTTTGGGTAGACTTGTGTCTCCTTTGGGTCAACTGCACCGACTTAGTTATATATAAAATTTTTTGACCGGGTATGTATAGTCCGTGTCATGTGATGTATAAATGACTGTGGAGGGTTCTTTTGAGAAGGCGGCTGGCCATCGCATCTCAAATCAAACTTCGTAAGTCATTCCAGTACCGCACTAGGTGGGTGTGCGGGTTTGTATATATGAGTTTTGGAGTCTTGACCTTTGGCTCGATGATTTGTGGTTGTCTAGAGTGTCTTGGGTGATAAGATAGTTGTGACCGTTCTCGTAGTTGCGTGGTCATGCCCTTTTTTTCAAGTTCAAAAATCCTCATCCGGAATAGTCGGGGTAGTGCGGTGTATATACACCATGTCTAAACCTATCCTAGATGAGCCACATGAGTTGTTATTCCTTCTCTTGGTCGATGTTCAAGCATGTCCACTCATCAAGAAGTTTCTTTGCCTCGCGATTGACTTATCATTATCTCCATTGGAGTATTCGTGTCCTATCGGGTCATTCGTGTCGTATCAGAATGGTGTAGCAGAAACATGATGTTTTCTTCTTCTCGGTAGATTCTTTTTCCTTGACGTAACATTTCCGGGTGCATGCGCACGTCATCCTACTGTATTCCATGTTTTGGGTACCTTTTCGTGTCGGTGTGTCCTTGGCGTGTCAGTGTGTCTTTGGCATGTCGGCATGTCTTTGGCGTGTCCTTGGTATGTCGGTGTGTCTTCGGTGTGTCCTTGGCGTGTTGGCATGTCTTTGGCGTATCCTTGGTGTGTCGGTGTGTCTTCAGTGTGTCATTGGCATGTCGACGTGTTTTCGACGTATCCTTGGCGTATCGGTGTATCTTTGGTGTATCCTTGGTGTATCGACATGTCCTTGGTGTATAGCGTGTCCTTGGCATATCCTCGGTGTGTCGGTGTATCGGTGTATCCTCGGTGTGTCGGTGTATCTGCTATGCAAGTGTGTTTTTGGCCGAGTTATTCCTTTCGATATTGCAAGTTCTTGGATTGCCCCTATCGATGTTTCGAGTGCTTGAGGTCTTATCCTTGGCATTGGATGTTGTTGTTGCAAGTTTTGGAAGGTAACCTATCCGTTTCTTGGGGTTTGGAGAAACATTCGAAGCGGTTTGACTTATTGAGGATTTCTTTTCTTGTCGTTGTACCTTGGTTCATTGACCCTAGAAATTTCGAGGATGAAATTCGTTTAAGGAGGATAGATTGTAACTGTTCAAAAATTTATTAATATAATTTTCCATCATTTCAAATATTGTAGGATTTATTCTTTAAACTCCTTCAATTCTTGTTTTGGGAAAATCTTCCTAATAATTTCCTTGAATTCATATTCCCTTCGGTTGACTGAAAGTATATTCCATCCTTGAGTTATGGATTCCCAAGCCTCCCCAAAGTGATTGTTGAATCACGAGTAGTTGGGTGTGCTCGATAGGGAAATTGATGTACTAATGGATGTTCGGGTGATTGTCACGAGTATTTGAAAATCACATTTCAAGTGATTGAATTATTATCAAAAATCTACTCTTGATGTTTGTGGTGTTTGATCTTATAATATCATAGAAAAATCAATTTCGAATCCAACACAATTTGAATCGCATCAATTGGAGTCCGGACGAAGAATCTAGGACCATTTCTTCTTGGATTTCTTCAATTTCCGGAAGAAGGAGAAGGCTTGCGGGAATTGGGAGCCCAATTACTAGGAATAGGGGAAATCATTGCGGGAATAGGTGAGGAGAAGGGGGAGAATAGGAGGGTAGAACCCCGGATTACCGGGAGTTGGGGGAGAGCTTGCGGGAGTCCAAGATTTAAAATTTTCTACTTTTGAGATTTTTAGTATAGCATGTTGCAGGCCCAATTTGACCCATGTACTTTTGGAGAATTAAAATTCTTTATTCATAAAAGTTGTAGACAATTAAATTTTTAAAACAAACCAATTTGAATCAACTCAATCGGAGTTCGCACGAAACAGTTATGACCATTTTATTGGACAGACGTTCCTAAGAAAATCTGTCAAAAAACAGCAAATCCCATTACCGGGAATAGGGCTTCGGACTACCGGGAATTCGGGGTGCTGTGCGGGATTTGGAGAGGTCGAGAGCCTCCAATTACCGAGAATAGGTGTCCCAACTATCAGGAATTGGTGAGTTAAATCTGGGATAAATTTTAAGGGTTTTGCCCGAGTATATATACCAACCTAGGGTTCTTCGTAAGTCATTTTTGGACGATTTTTTCTCTCTCTATCGCCGAAAACTTCAGGTGAGTCTCTCTCTCTCTCTCTCTCTCTCTCTATTTTCTCAACTTCCCTCATCCCTAACACTCTCTCCCTTGATCATTTGAGATTCTTGCCTTCTTTAACATTGTAGATGGAGGTTCCCTCTACGCACTCATCCCCATTTCGTGATAGGATTCGGAGAACCCTCACCTAGGGTTTTCCTTGGGTCATCATTTTAGGTAGAGATTTCTATCCATTGGGTTTTTATCTTTGGTATTCTCACTATCCCTCTAAAGTTTTCAAAAAATTCTGTATAAGTTTGTGTAATTTCGAATTTACCACCATGGGTTATGTCTTTTCCTCAATGGGTTGAGTATGTGTGTAGTGGAGGGTTTCATTGAACTCCATATGTCTTTAATTTGATGATCCTCCACTCGATTTCAAAAACCCTCAAAATTTATGAAAAACCCTAATGTGTCAATTGGAAATCAATTTGGGGAAATAGTATATTTACGTTGGAATGGTAAATTGGTGTATATACCGTGATAGCATGGCCAAGTTGAATGATATGAATAAAATTAATTTTACAAATCAACAAAATAATTAGATGGCTTGTCGGACATAGCCATATGATAGCCAGACAAATTTATAAATATTAATTTCATGACAATAAAAAGTTGATTTAAATATTATCAAGATATGACCGAACAGCAGGTCGGCATAGCCATACACAAGGCCGATATATCACAATATGAAATTTAGAAAATCAATTTTTCAAAGTATAGGACAAATTGACATTTAAAAATTCATAATCCGACCAAACAACTAGTAGGCATAGCCGTACATAAAGCCGAGACATCGTCAAATGAACTTTCAAATATCAGCCGGTAATATATTTTTATGATTTATTTTTTACAAGCAAAAGTGCATATTTATGTTTTTCTGTTATGACATACGAAATAGGCATAGCCATATATGCACCGATATTTGTCGGGATAAAGCATGAATTAGCATTTTACTTTATATTATTTGTATATTTACATTGTTGCGAAATAAAAAGAGATAGAGAAGAAGAAATAAATTGCTCTTTTATATACCTTGTCGATCTATAATCTGTCGTAGAATAAGTCTCTGATTTGTTCTTTTGACTATAATAAAATATAGTATTAGGGCTGAGCCCCTACTATATTAAAATATAATCTAGAATTTTATCAAGTTTTCCTAATATATGAGAATTACAATGAATATACAGATTTTTCCTATTTTAGTTAACAAAATTTCGTCAGAGGTCCGGCTAGGATTTAGGGTTTTTCAGTTGGCTGGAAAATGGAGTTTTGGGGATTTGAGTTTTGGTTTTCTTAAGAATGAGTTTTGGTTTCTGATTTTTGGGAGGGTCAAGGATGATTTTTCATGAATGGAGATTTTGATGGAGGTTCAGACAAGTTTCGAGTAGCTCGAGTAGGCTTTCGAGGGTTTTTTTAGAGAGAGAAAGGGTTCTATTCGGACAGGGAGCTCAAGGGATATTTTGGCAGGGCTTTGGCATGTCTGGAACCCCTTTAAATGGTCCAAAATAGCCTTGTATATATAAGCTAAATTCGCAACTATAGTTGTAAATCTGACATCATCCTTGACGTCAGCAGACAGTGGCATTGGGCTGAGGTCAGGCTCCACTGGGCTGAAAGAGGTCCGGATCTGGATGAAATCTGACGCGAAAAGTTGACTTTTATCTCAAATTTAATTTTTGATTTTCTTTTAGTCTAAAACTCATTTGGTTCAAGTCCGTCCTGCACCAGAAATCCCTGAGCTGACTGCTCTAACACGTCGTGGACCCCATCTCTAACGAAACAAAATACACTATAAATTTTGTTAAGCTAAATCATGAATTTTAAAATTATTGCCACTTGAATCGAACAACTTTTTGAGAAGCGCTCGGTTTCTGACCTTTTTACTTTAAATAAAATCTTGCGTTTTGTGATTGTGTAACTGACGGATGACTTTTGGCTGAAACTGCTCCACAGGAAATTTTAGTCTTTTTATCAGGACTCCATAAAAATTTGGTTTGAGGATTTTTTATATCGGCTCGTCATTCCACGATACCTTGAATGAAATAGTGTCCGAGTCTATCTAAATTCCGATTTTAACTCGATGATGTCAGTCTTCATGCAGTCTTCTCAAAAACAGAATTACCGTCAAATTTCCATTGAGATACCCAATTTTCGATATTCATATGAATTTATGTTCGTCCCAATATGAAATGCTTGTTGTGTAGTGATTTCTTATGTGTCCGTTTACTGTTTGTCCTAAACTATAAACCGGTTTGAAAACTGAATTTGGGTAAATGTTTCTCAACACTTTACCGACATTTAGTCATTGAAATATCATTAATTCCTGCTGTCAGTGCTGCTC
This sequence comes from Monotropa hypopitys, assembly GCA_002855965.1. Lineage (NCBI taxonomy): Eukaryota > Viridiplantae > Streptophyta > Magnoliopsida > Ericales > Ericaceae > Monotropa > Monotropa hypopitys. Next base: position 5,316 of record NMUG010006505.1, on the reverse strand, counting down.
GTGAGAAGTTTGAATATTTTGGATTCACATTCTGATATGGTTTAAGCTCAATTTGACAAAATTTGATTGGTAGGTCAAAATGGGGTGTCAACATCATATATGCCACTTTGGACTGAGTACAGAAAAGACTGCCAGTCGACTTGGTCGGGTGTGACTAACTCTAGTTGAGAATGGATTGTCACAAAGTCTAATAAGTCCAAACTATGCATAGACTAGCGCATCCAATGCAAAGCTCTCAGGATCACAAACTCTCCTAAGGTAGACTTTGGATGGCCTACTCCTATATGCTCGAAAGACCACCATAGAAGAAAAGGCTAAAAGCCAAGCTGGGTCGGGGTAGGACAACTCACTCTCCTCCTCATAGCCTGAAGGAAAGTGGCAAAAGTGAAAGTCTCCCAGTCAAAACACACACCCCTAGCAAAGTCTACCATCCCAACATATGAAGCCGAGAACTTAGTGTCGTTGTTGCTCAGAAAGTACGACACTAACAGCATTAGGAGCAAACGACGACAACGTTGGTACAGATCTACACCGTCGACATCAAAAGAATAAAAAAAGGGTCCGCCCCTCAGAATAGACCCTGGGATCCGTCTCCCACTCAAATCAAAAGAAGAAATCCCAAAAACTCTCTCCACGGCATCGATGCTATGCTCGGTCCTCTGGACAAGGGTCCCTCCAAATCTAATGTCGGCGATGACGGCCCACTCAAAAGGGGTAATGCCGATCTCTTAATCCCCCAGATGCAGAGTATTGGTCTCATTGAACCAACGCTCTGTCAATGCGGTGATCAATAAATGTCTAGAGAGGAATGGGGGAATGGACATAAAATCGCCAAAACCTTGCTCTACCAAATAATGACCGAAAACAGGATGTGTCCGATTAAAGATTTGAATTACCTGGTACCATGCTCCTCTAAACGACCTAGATGGCAGAATAGCCTATGCTCACAAAAACATCAAGGAATGCAAGCCAAGGTGTGTCAACAGGGGCATATCAGAAATGCATAGACTGGCCAATCTAAGCTCAGGGGTAACCATAGTTTCCCTCAAAGAAGAACCTATGCTAGAAGAAGTGAAGGCCTCAAAATATTCGGAGTGAGGTGTCGACATATCGCCTATGTCCTCCTCAGAATCAGCATCTCCGGGACCCAGAAAGAGATTCTCCTCAACAAGAGGTCTCGAAGCTCCAGTCTCATCAGCAGACTCTTTCCTTGATCTACGATGAGGGGCCATCCTAAAAAAATAAACCAAAGAAATGGAAAAAAGTAATCAAATTCAAGAAAACAAATTCAAAATTACAATAACACCTCTATACAATTACTATTTCATTTAAAATCATACAGTAATACCTTTCTACGGCTATTGTTTAAAATCAATTTCAAAATTACAATAGCACCTTTTTACGGTTACTGTTCAAATTCAAAATTGCAGTAATATCATTCTACGATTATTGTTTAGATTTCAGTTTCAAAATTTTAGTAATACCTCTCTATGGTTACTGTTAAATTCAAAAAAAATCGTTATAGTAATACCTTTCTACAATTACTATTCAATACCAAAGTTAAATTTTAGTAACATCTCTCTACGGTTACTGTTCAAATCAAAATCATGCTAATACCTCTATACGGTTACTGTTCAGTTTCAAAATTTCAGTAATACCTCTCTACAGTTACTGTTAAATTTTAAAATCATTATAGTAATATTTTTCTACGATTACTGTTCGAATTCAAAAAAATCATTTCAGTAACACCTATCTAAGGTTACTATTCAAAGTCAAAATCATTACAGTAACACCTTTTTACGACTACTATTTCAAAATTAAAGTTAAATTACAGTAATATCTTTCTACGATTATTGTTCAAATTAAAATTCAAAAATTTCAGTAACACCTATCTACGATTACTATTCAAAGTTAAAATCATTACAGTTATATCTTTATACGATTACTGTTCAAATTGAAATTCAAAATTTTCAGTAACACTTGTCACGACTCGTCCCGGAATACAACGTATTTTATTTGCCCGGCAACGGAATCATGACATAACAAAGCTTCAAAGCAAATCCCAAGAGATATAAATGGATCCATCTCACACAACTAACAATAAGATCAATCATAGCGGAAGTACTAAAATTTAAAATCCCAAAGTAAAACTTCAATAAAGTGCAATACTAGTACTACGAGTCCAACCACAAGGTCTAAATAAAAAGCAAACCATAATTATCTCTCCAACTCTCAACTATCAAAGATAAATAAGAGTCTCAAATAAAGACAACTGCTGAAAATTATACAATAACAAGGAACCCCCACAAGGAGTGCCACATTCTAACTCTCTCTAACATATAGCATAGTGGCCTGGCTTGTAGTGAACCCAGTTAATCTTCCTGACCTGGATATAAATTGCAAAACAAAACAAGCAAAAGATATCTAGGAGTGTCAGATACAACAATCCATATATGCAAATTAATATGTAAAGGAAAATACGTAAGCAAGAAAGCAAGGGATTATGCCTCTCCCCAAGTATCACAGTCACAACTATCATGCATTTCGTAAACATGCCAGTGTTCATTTGTTTTTATCATTTCATACCCATAGTACATCCTTCTTATAATTTATTGACATGTCAATTCTCTTTCTCATGATCTCATAATCATAAAGCAAGGGCGCCACACTTGTTGAGGGCGAGCCAATCAAGCCCTAATCCCTACTCGGCCTAACAGCTTATAAAATCATGTCCCATGATTATATCAATATTACCCTTATACTCGACCTAACAACTTATTTTAAGCATGCCCATTGTCACGACCCGTCCCGGAATACCAATAAATAAATGAGATCCGGCTACAAGTCATGACTTAAATACTAACTACAAAAGAGGAAAGGATATATTATTTTCCCAAAACTATCAAACTCAACCAAAAATAAAATTACGCAGCGAAAATAAAATACTAAATAAGTTCTACTTTATCTCCCGAGTAACAAATGTGACATCTAATGACCAAAATACAGGGTCTACAAATAAATAAAATAAACTACCAAAGATAGTAGTCTAGACATGAAAACCAAATCTCACATTCTCACCCTACTAAAAGAGGAACAAAGTGCTGAAAGACTTGTAAAGATCACAGCTCCAACTATCCTAGAGAAACTCCAAAGAACCGGTAATGAACCCAGCTAAGCCTCCGTACTTGGATACCACAGCACAACAAAGAAGAAGGCAAAATATCCAGGAGTGTCAGATTTACAATCAATATAGAAAAGTGATTAGCATGGTACACAAAGAAACTAAAGTAACGAAGAGGTTGTGTCTCTCCCCTAATATAAGTCTTCAATTCAAAAATAAATATGCAAATGCATATGTATGTTATGATATGCATCTTTTCAACAGATATTGGGAAGCTTCCATACACCACCAACACACCAATACTAAGGGTGACTCAATCAAACCCACTAGCATAGAAAGAATCAATCAAGCCCTAGTATTCCATCAATGGAAGACACAACATTGGGACAACATTGCTAAGCATCTACTGTTTCTCAATACCGCAACCGAAATACAACACATCCCCACGAAATGACATCTATTGTCTTAGGGCTACATTGCTAAGCATCTACTGCCCCCTAAGCCCATTGCCGAGGATCCACCAATGTCACCATATGGTGATATAGGAATATGCATGGATGTACAAACAATAAATGAATATCACAAATTCATAACTTCATAATGTACCAATCCATGCAATGAATCATGCTTATACACACCAAGAAGTAAAAGAGTAACACATCATCAACATTATCAACATATTTGAACAAGTGCTAAGCATGTGAATTTATACCAACTGAAACAACAACTAACAAGAGTTTAGAACATGTATCATCATCATGTGAAAAAGTAATTTAGATTACACAAAAATCTCCAAATTCCCAACGAAAAATCAAGATATGTAAATCACATTTTGCATACAAGAAGATTCACGTAAATATTCATGTCCAACTAGCATGTATCATACAAATCGAAATTCTACATATGAAAGAAATCTACACACTCACCAAGTAGGTGAACTCGCAAAAGCTATCTACTGAGCCTTCTTATATGATTCCGGCTTACGTCCTGTTATAACATTACAAAAGTGTACAAATAATCCCTCTTAAGTAATAATTATTAATTACTTACTTAAACACTGGTTCTTAACTTCTTTAAACCTCCATAACCACATGCTTCTCAAAGTACCAAATAAATATCTATAAATCAAAACGATTGATTAATGACTTTGTTAGATTATTTAGAAACCTAAATCATACTCTTAAAACCCTCCAATTACATCCCTAAATCAAACCACAAAGCCTCAAAGCAATTCCCAAAACATGGACAAGGAAATCAAGGAGGAATGCCCAAGCTCCTCCACATAACTATGTCAACTTTAAACAGGCATAACTTTTGCTCTGTAACTCTGTTTTTACATTACAATATGGCGTTGGAAATCTCTCCACGATACACACAACTTTTACTTTCTGCCCAAACTTTGAACTGGAGTGTATGAGACCGGTATTCCGCCCAGTATACCGCCCGTATACCAGTGTGTATACCGTTTGGTGCGCAGAAATAGGCAGATTAAGAACTGCTAATCCCCCTTCGAAAATTTTACCAAAAATTCATCTAAACTCGATTTGAAAGCCATAAATCTGTAAAAACAAATACCCTAGAGTGTAGTAAACATCTATACTCTAAATATATTTCAATCCAAGATTCAAAAACTCACTCTAATGCCCCCAATTCAAGGATCTACAAGTAGATCTAGAAATTTTCTTCATAAAAATAAATTTAACTGAAACCCTTAATTACAGCCATAATTATCTCACTTGAGTTATGAATAAAATTGTAGAAGGATTTCTCTTCAAACGATCCACCGATTCACTCTTTCAAGACAATCTTCTTAGCCCTCTCCCTTCTCTTCCTTTTTAACCACTTCAAGCATAATCAGATTAGGTGTAATGAGGAATTAGCCACCACCTCTCAACCCTAATCAGATTTAAGGCTCAAAAGACCATATTATCCCCTTCACTTGAACCTTTTTACCCTTGTCTACCATTTCTCTTAATTATAATACTTAAGGTATTATATAAATATAACTTAGTTATATTTAAAAACTTCTTATTAAAAAATTAAAATCCTCTTAATCACTTTACATATTTTTATCTTTTCTTCTCCATCTTTTAATAATAATAATAATAATTTGATTTAAAATATTTAAAATTGATACGAGTGTTACAACTCTCATCCACTTAAGAAATTTCTTACTCGAAATTATGATACGTACC